>VWZD01002263.1:0-21702 GCA_013396695.1 Sakesphorus luctuosus | reverse complement strand
CAGCTCAACCCAAGACACAAAGCAATGGCAGGACTAGGAAAACAAACAAACCAACCAACACTGCTGGCAGGAGGACACCCTTGTTGGGATGAGGTGCCTCTTGCACCATCTGAGGAGGGCAGGACACCATAGGCTCAGGGCTGGATTCCAAAGCCATCAACAGCCATCAGTGCTCAGGGCAGGGCTGGAAGGACAGTGGGGGATGAGGAGGCAGGAGGGCATCTGTGCCATGGCCAGGGCTGCCTTCAGGGTGGCAGCAGGTCAGTGTGAGGCCACAAACAGAGACAACAGCATGGTGTGAATCACCTGCCAAGCCAGCCCCTGGCTTTCATCCAGACACCACAGTGAGGGGAGCTTGTCTGGCCTGGCCAGGGTATGGCTCACATCAGTCTGCTTGTCCTTCACTACATGATCACCACGTGCCTGGTGATCAGCACCAAATCACTCAGATCTCCTGGAGAGGAGCTGCTCTGTAAAGCAGATCAGGACTTTCTCCCTCCATTTTCAGAGGGAGGTGTTTTATCAGCTGTAGATTCCTGGTCTATGCCTGTTCAATCCCTCTGTGTACCTCATACTCAAAACAGGTGCACTGTCGTGGTTGCACATCATCTCCTAACAAAGCAGAGGCCAAAGGCACCACTGTGTGTTCCTGGGAGAGGGCAAAGTCAAGGGGCAAACAGGTACAGAACATTAACGCACTCTGGTGTGCTGAGGGGATTAGCCAAGGCTGCACTTGCAGGAAAAGCACAGTAAAGGTTTCCAAGAGCTTTTACTTAGACATATTAATAATGTAAGGTTTGCCAGGGCACCACGAAGCACTTATGAACTACAGCAGCTGTAAGAACAGATTTTGTAACTGGATACAAGTAAACCTGTGTCACTAAATGTGCAGAGTATGGCTAAGGGATTCTGTCAGAAGTAGGTTAGCAGGGTCCATTTTACTCCCTCAGGAAATGCTAAAAGAAAAGGTAGCTCTGTTTGTGTCTTTATTGATGCTGAAGGGGTTTTTGATTTTTGATTTTCTTTTTAGAAGCATTTGTAACTGTAGCAAAGTAGATTTTTAGTATGCTAATATTCCTAACAGCCTAAGTTCATTGTTTATGTATCCTAACCCCTAGCATTTATCAGTAGCTCAAATTCCTTTAGTTATTTAGACTCCCTCAAGGTAGGAGCTAAATGCTATCAGAAGGCCTACAGAACGAAACATAAACACAGGTCAGAGTGTCCCAGAAGTCAGAACTGGAAGAACTCCAAGAGACCTTTGTGTGCTGAGGAAGAGGAGCTGATGAAGACAGAGGGTCTCAATGACCCCAGCCCCAAATCCTGGGTGTTAGAACAGGGGTGGGACTGGGGCTGGACTGAGAAATGTGTAAAGTAATGATTGGGTGAACCATATTATAAAAGCCATGGAAACTAGAGCTTGGAGAGCACATGCATGTCATCATGTATTCCTGTGGGCCATAGGCCTGATATTAAAGGACCTTTACTTTTTATCTCATCCTACACTAACTTGGCTCAGAGTCCTGTTTTTGGGTTCTCTCACGGCATCATTATGAAGACTCAGGAAGAAAGCAAACTCCTAGCAAGTGTGCTTAGAGCACAGATAGTTTGTTCAGCTGACAGTCACTAACACGTGTTCCTTAACAAAGAAAAAAGTTGTGCAACCACATGAACAGTTAAAGGTCTTGTTTAATCCTTTATCAGATCTTCTTCACCTACCATCTGGCAATTGCAGCAGGAATTCCAGGAAGAAGCTGGCATGTAGACTTACCTCAAGTTCAATCCTATCAATGAGAAGACACCACCATTTGTGGTTACAACAAAAGTCAGTAAGTCAACAGCATAGGCCATCCCAGGTGTTCCTTTCTCTGATGTGTATGGCTTTATTCCATAAAAATATCATTATCAGTTTAAGAAACGAATGTTGAGGGAAGTTGCAAAACATGTATCTTCCCAGGGAGATCATACAGCCTCCAGTGGTCTGTATTAGGGATAATATGTTATCTTCAGCAGCACTGTCCCATAAAAGTCTAGGATATAGAACATCCAGGATATAGGATAAGGACACAGCCTGGACATCCTGGCATACTGACTTTGGCTTTCATAGTAGTCAGGTGAGAGTTAGATGTGATTTCAGAGGAGAGACTAAACTTTACAAGGTCATACTTCTCACACATCTTTAAGACAACAAGAATGCCTTTGTCCTGTTCAAGAATTAGATGTCACAGCTGTAGCCAAACAAGTGAAAAGCGGGAGAAAAAGTAGCCAAATAAATGCCAAAAAACTCAGGAAATTTGCAGCAGTATCTAGTATTTTCTGAGACTAAGCCAGATGATTTTTAAATGGACTGCAAAATGTAGTCTCAAACAACCAATCAGCCGAAAGTCTTTTTGGGACATACAGAAAACTCTTCCAGAAGTCAATAGCATCTCATTCAACTGTAACTCCTGACTTATTATTATGGACATAGACAAGAGCCAGGGCATTTCGTTTGGCCCTGTGCTCTCAAAAAGATGCTCAGTAAAAATTCCAGTTTAGCCATTATTGGCTGAGTAGCTCAGTGGACTGTTTACATTCTCAGTGAGCAGGTATGATAGTGCACAATAAAATGTGCTAGACTAGGCTTAGGGCCACTATTCATATGTAACACTCAGTAATTAGTCTCTCAAGGTTGGCACTAGAACAAACACAGGACCCTTCTGTCTCCATGTACTAGTAATAGCTGTATTTGTTTGAAATATCAACTTGGAGCCCTTCCTTCATCCTTTCAAATTGCCAGATGCCAAAGGCAGCTAATAAATGAGAGCATTGTTTGTGGCAGGCATTTCATATCAAAGCTCTAGGCGCTACAAGAGGCAAAGCCAGACATTTCCTGAGTGGATTTGAAGAGTTTCAGCATTACTGAACAGAAGCCATGAAGAACCCAACTGTCAATAGTGTTATTTGCTGCCAGCACATTCCCAAGGATATAGTGATATTGTTTGCTGGAATAATTTTGACTAAATGAAATATCTACCCAAGTGCCTCTGCCAAAAAGGCAATCTCATCTTGGAATTCAGAGTCATCTTCACAATCTTGGAGGTTTCTTGGTGCTTTGAGATGGATTTGTATCAGCCTGGTGAGAATATTGCTACTCATAACCAACCACATCTGATCCACTTCCAAATATCTCAGGCCCCTCCTGAGAGCAGCCTGGGGGAATAACCTGAGCTCAGATTCTTATTCTTGAGCTGGGCCCCTCTAAGCTTGATGCAGCTCTGCCATTGCTTTGCTGCATGACCTTCTTCCCTTCCCTGCACCTCTGAGACAAGGCAGGTGTTGTATCTGCTGAGCAGGGGGGTTGGAGGTGTGTTTGTGACCTGTGCCATGAAATGAGTGTGTCACTGAGTGGAGTGTTCCAGTTCTCTTAAGTCTTAGTTCTTCCTGCAGTTCCAGCCCCAAGTCCTGCCAAAGAACCACTTCCTGCAGGATTCATCAGCCTGGAGGTGTGTTCTGAGGGGAGCCTTGGGTGCCAGGGCCAGTTCCTGAACCCCCAGAGCAGTTTTGGGGCTGATGATGAAGTGTCTGTACCCCCAGAGGACTTTTGGGGCTGAGGACAAACTGTCTTAACCCCCAGAGCAGTTTTGGGGCTGAGAATGAAGTCTCTGAACCCCCAGGGATCTGGAGAGACTGGAGAGATGGGCTGATTGCAATGGGATGGAGTTCAGCAAGGCCAAGTGCAGGTCCTGCCCTTTGGCCACCCCAAGCCCTGCAGCGCTCCAGGCTGGGCACAGAGTGGCTGGAGAGCAGCCAGGCAGAAAGGGACCTGGGGGGACTGAGGGACAGGAAGCTCAAGAGCAGCCAAGAGTGTGCCCAGGTGGCCAAGAAGGCCAATGGCATCCTGGCCTGGATCCAAAGTAGCGTGGCCAGCAGGGCCAGGGCAGTGACCCTTCCCCTGGACTCTGCCTTGGGGAGGCCACACCTTGAGTGTTGTGTTCAGTTCTGGGCCCCTCAGTTCAGGAAGGATATTGAGGGGCTGGAGCGGGGCCAGAGAAAAGCAACAAGGCTGGTGAAGGGAGTGGAGCACAAGTGCTGTGGGGAGAGGCTGAGGGAGCTGGGGGTGTTTGTGCTGGAGAAGAGGAGGGTGAGAGGTGACCTCATCACTGTCTACAACTACCTGAAGGGAAGTTCCAGCCAGGTGGGGGTTGGTCTCTTCTCCCAGGCACTCAGCAATAGGACAAGGGGGCACGGGCTCAAGCTCTGCCAGGGGAAATTTAGTTGGATATCAGAAAAAACTTCTTTCCAGAGAGAGTGCTCAGGGATTGGAATGGGCTGCCCAGAGAGGGGGTGGATTCACCATCCCTGGAGGTTTTTAAACGCAGATTGGCCGGGCACTGAGTGCCATGATTTAGTAAATGGACTGGAGTTGGACCCAGGGTTGGACTTGATGATCTCAGAGGTCTTTTCCAACCCAATCGATTCTATGATTCTATGATTCTAAAATAGCTCCATAATGCCACCATGCTTGGAGTTCACAAACACTCTTCAATACTTATATCAACCTTCCCAGCTTTACCCTTGGATTTTCCCAAAGGTTCTGTGCAGGTGAAGAAAGAGTAAAATGTCCCACACAGCAAGGGGCCAAATATTCACTCCATCATCAACAAGCTAACTGAGGCGTATTTTCTCTTCTCACTGTTCTTAGCTTTCGATCCTCCTCTGAGTTATCTGTAGCAAAAACAGACACCAAAGAAAAGCAGCCGCCAAGAGATTGTGTTCTTTACAGGCTTAAACAGAAATATAATGGAAGAGAAACGCCACTTTCCTTTTGAAATTGGTTACTTCTATAATAAAGTGGGAAAAGGAGAAAATCACTGTTTAAATGAAGGTTTATTGCTTCTTCTGTGCCTACAAATACTTGCAATTTTCCAGCAGGTATTGAGTGTTTTTGTGTGTGCCTAGGAAAAAACACTTTGACTAATATTTTCTCTGAAAGGGGAGGAAGAGGAAAAGGGAGAAAAGTGGGATCAAACTGAGCTCTCTGCACTTAATAATTGCAGCATTCCTAAATTGTGCTTGATTTTGTCTAACACACCCCCAAACACTCACAAAGGTAGTTTGATAATACTGTTAATACTTTTCATTCTTTACAGTTGTTATTTCAACAAGTTCAGTTCTAGGCAGCAACATACATTTACCCTGACCATCCCAATTCTTTTACAGCCTTCATTATAAGGTTGAGCACCAGCTAATTTAAAGCTAATATTGTGGGTGGACATTTCAGGATCCATTGCAAGCACTACACCAGTGATTTATTACTGACACTTCCCTACAGCATTTGAACTTCATTGCTTTGCCCCTTTACTGCTCTTTTCCTTGCCATCTCCAAATGTTCTGGCTTTTTCTCGATTCTTCTTGTGCTAAGATTGTTTTTGGTGTACAAGTCTTTGTGTTGAGTCTCTGAAATTCTTCTTTCTGTGGATTTCAGAGGGAAAAATCACTGTCTGGGGAAAGAAGGGCAGGGGAAGCAGAGAGGGGAATTTTCTGTATGTGGAAAGATGCTGCACTGACCAGTCTCCTGTGTCACCCTCTGGCAGTGCCACAGCCAGACTAAGAACCCAAGAGTGTCTTTAGCACAAGGTGGCAGCTGTCCACAGCCAGAGGGAAGTGAGCTGTGGAAACAGGCAGAGATTCTCTGAAAACTCCAGGCTGGAATGGGCCTGCAGCACCTCTACTGAAAGGATTCTACTCAGTTGTAGGTGTTCCACCAGCACTGCAGGACACACCCTCAGGCAGAGGAGATGTTATGGAGCAGCTGAGGGAAGCCCTTAGGTGGCTCTCTGCTCTGGGCTTTCAACCAGACTGAAACCAACATCCTGTTTTTACACCAATTGCAGCTGAACTTTTTCAGTTCCTTTAACTTGTTTCCTTCCGCAGCCTACAAGAAAACTTTCCAAACAGACATTAAAAAGTTGGTTTATTTGTATTTTAATGGACAAGGAAATTTTCCAATTGTCTCCGCTTTTTTTTCCCAAACCCTGATGGGATCAGAATTTGGCAACACTATGATACAAGAGAAAGGAATAGTGATCAGTGTTTTGCATCAGGTGTCAGCAGTGTTGTGTGCCCACTGAACAACAGGGACATTAAGGTATGCACCCCACTGGTCTAAAGGGCTTCCTAGGAAAATATGTAAAAGGGCAAAACTAAGTCTTCATTTCTCTATATTTTTCATCCATGGTTTTAAATAATTATCTAGAGCCAGTGCTTCATTAAAAGAACAAAACATGGGCAATGCAGACTGGAAAGGGGAGATGGTCAGTGCTGCTCCTCCAGAATTCTCTCCAAACAAGTAGTCTCAGAATTAATTATTTGGTGGAATTGCCTGATCACTGACCTGGGGAACTGACCACAGGAGTCTGAAATGAGTCCCTCAAAGCATCAATATTTACCTGAGCAGCAGGTGGGGTGAAAGAGTAGATAAAGAGGGATCCTACTGCTCCTCATCCATTTCCCCCTTTTCAGGGAATGCCTGGGAAATGGCTCAAAGGAATTAGAGTATGTTCCACTACAGAGGTGACACGTTGATAGCCCCCCTTTTGTGCCTCCGTACCAGTGCACACAGCAGGGGTCACAAACAGAAGTTTGAAGCCCCCAAAGTGCAATCTAATCCCTGTCTCTGAAACGTGGTGGCACGAATCCCATGGCTGGAGCACTGCAATCCATGGCAACTAAATTTTCAGAAGGGGCTGGCAAGGAAGGAGGGGTGAGGGATTGGCTATCTGTGTAAAAAATTTGATTGACCACACAGAGCTGCCTTTGAAAAACAGTGATGAACAAGTTGAGAGCTTACGAGTAAGAACTGGAGGGCAAACCAACAAAGGACACCTTGTGGTGGGTGTTTACTACAGGCTGATGGTCAAGGGGAGTCTGTTGACAAAACATTCACACTTACAGGCTCTGATCCTGCTGGGAGATTTCAATCACCCTGATATCTCCTGGAAAAGCAGCACAGGAATCTGTAAGCAATCCATGAGATGGTAGACAATCCAAGCAGGGAGGAAGCACAGACCTGTTGGTTACCAGCACAGATGAAATGAATGGGTGTGGCGTTGGTTGGTTCGTTGGTTGGTTTTATTTCATTTTTTAATGGTTTCAAATGTTAGAGATGTCAATACTGGGCTGCAGTGATCATGCCCTGGTGGGTTTCACAAGCTAGAGCTATAAGGGCCAGTGAAGAGTAGAGTCAGGACAGTGAATTTTCGAAGAGCAAACTTGCTGCTGTTTAAGGAATTAGTGGTTGGGATCCCCTGGACAGTGGCCCTCGGGGATAAAGGAGTGGTACAGAGCTGGTTGCTCTTTAATGACATATTTTTTAGAGCATAAGAGTTCACAATTCTTTTGGAACAGTTGTCAGAACTGTTCAAATTAAATGCCCAGGGAGGGTGGTGTGACAGTAGTTTCAGATTAAATCACCACGCTGTTGCAATACTATTATTGGACTGGAAATGTTGAATACTCTTTTGGTTGTCTTTGCTGCAAAGCATGAAATTCAAAACATGCTTACCCTTTGTAAGCATATTTGTAAAGTTGAAGAAAGAGACCTTTAGTAAGTATATATATATATTGTTGTTGGTAATTGAAGTCCATTGGTGTTTGGTTAAAGTCATGTAATGTGTTTTAAGTGATGTTTGAACATTATACTGATGCTTGAACTGTTCTTCAGAAGCTGCCACATCCACCAATGTACATCTTAATACCTGTGACTAAATCATAAAGGAAAATACAACAGTAGAGAAGTCAACAAAAAGTTACAAGACTGCTTTTATTAAGACACCAAAACTCCTCTGAACGATTCAGTCACAACAGCAGTTTCTGCTGAGCATGCAAGGCCTGAGGTACAAGCCACTGCTTTGCATTTCATCTGAAGACTAGGATTCAGCTTTTGTAAAAGGCATAGCTCCACCAAAATCAGTAGGCAGATCTCCAAGGAGTTCAGGATTGTAAGTCCTAAACACTAGAAAAATATTTGTAATAAAATAGCTTATTCTTTCACTGTGTGCAGAAGGCAAACACATTACATGTTTGCGAGCAAACTGAGCAAAAGTTAAGAGGCTCCTGCTTAATAAAAGTTAATGTCTATGTTGTTACCCAAAGAAGTTGGGAACTCCCCATCCCTGGGAGTGTCCAAGGCCACGTTGGATGGGGCTCTGAGCAATCTGGTCTAGTGAAAGGTGTCCCCGCCCAAGGCAGGGGATTGAAGCTAGATGGTCTTTAAGGCCCCTTCCAACCCAAACAATTCTACGATTTTATGTTCATCAGACTCTTAGATTGCAAAGATAATATACAGTTTCACAAATCCCAACTAAGTGGATCATTTTTCTATGTATCAGGACCTGTTAACTCCTCTTTCAGCAAGGAAAAGACAAGTCAAAATGTTTTACTCCTTATAGAGTCAATTGAATCTAAGGCACAATGCAAATGATTACTGTGAAATTTATAGATATATTTAAAAGATGTCTCTAAAATCAATTAGTATTACCTTTTGCAAGATGTGGAAGTATTTTCCCCAGTAATATTACTATTAGAAATAGGGCTGGGGGATAGAAAATCAACTTCCCTATGCTATTCTGTACCAAAAAAGCAGCACTTAAGTACTATGGCTACTAAAAGCATTCATGACTTCAAGCTAAGGACCAATTACCACTAAGTATTATTTATCATGGTGTCCATTGATCTTAAAGAGGAATTAGTTTGTTCACCATAAATTACTGAATTAGATGTGACCCAGACACAGCAGACTATCACTGTGCAGGAGGAGTACCAGCAGCAAACAGAACAAAGGGGATGTTCCACCACCATTTCACTCTCCAACACACTCCCTGAACTGGAGTTTTGGGGCAGTGGAGAAGAGCATCCCAGGAAAGGGATGAAGGACATGCTTACTGCATGGAAAAGACTTTTTTCCAGTTTATCCAGCTGAACAAACTGTTGGTGTACCCTGTGGAGTGTGAAAACTGAGCCTTTGCTGCTGCAATAGTGATCTTGCAGTCAACAAAATTCAGCTCAAATATGTAAACTATTTAGTTGCAATTGGAATGCTCTCACTTGTGGCTTGACTTCACAATCATTATGGTCTAATTAACAGAATATACAGGTACCAAGTGACTTATCTGGAAAAATATGGGCTGCCAGCAGTAAAAAATTGTTTCTCTTTTCTTTTTTTTTCCACTGAGTCCTTGTCATTTACAGAATTTACAATCAAATCCCAAAACTCGTGCTGAGGGATACTCTGAGCAGGCTAAGCCCTGGATTCATGTTGCCTTTTCCCTACTTGGTGGCAAATCCAATGCTTGTTCTCCAGCTTCTCTGTATACTTAAGGCGTGTTACAATTAGGTCTTTAGAGTTGTTGCAGCTCAAAGTTTCAACCTCACCTTAAGTAAACAGCGAATTACAAACTGAAAAAGAGACTTCTCTGAGGGTTTGCTGATTGACTTTCTGGAATATTTATAGAAACACGCAGTTCATCAATAGTAATGGCATAAGTGATGTTAAGATGAGCACATAGTGATGTGGCACAGTGGGAAAGCCAGATCTTGGAACTTAATAGAGGTGTTTGGGGTTTGCCTTCTATTTTATCCAGGGAAGAAACTGCCAAAATTCACTTGAAGCTGAACCTATAGTCACAAATAGTTTTTAGGACACCTGGGAAGAGCCAGATTGCTAAAGAAAAAAGAGGGGAGAAAACAAAAAGAGGGGGTATAGAAGCCCTGTATATATGACATTAATTTGGGAGAGTCAGCGTTGCAACCCATCACAACCACTATTGAGAAGAGCAATGAAAGCAAACATTGAGTGAAGACAAGTTTCAGTTCTTCATGTGATGAGACATGATCCCACTAGAAAAAAAAATTAAACCAAATTAATCATGATTGAGAAATTAACTACAATCCAAAGAAAGAAGAACTGAGTAGTTCCAGCTTCTAAAAGGAGCTGAGTCTCCAATCTGATCTATAAGCTTTATGAGCATGACAGTATCCTTTATGCTACGACTTTTTTGCACAACTCCACAATTCCCATTAGTATCAGGTATTGCAAACACCCATGACCATACAGGAGAGCAGAATGAGGAAGGGAAGACAAGCCCTGCTTCTCTCTGTGGAGAGACTCAGAAACTTCATATGTAGGTTTTAATTTAATGAACCTTGATATGCCCCTTGCACTGGGTTAAGGCTTCATAGTGGGACCTGCATCCCTGATGGAACTGTACAGCTGCTGGAGTTATTCCAAGGAGTCCTGGGCACCATCACGTTGGACTCTCAACAGGAGTGGGGTAAAACTAGGAGAAATTGGGCTGATGGCTTACAAGCAGTTACCTGGGTTACAGCATTCCCTGCCCTTTCTCTGTGATTGACATTATTGTGCTCAGTGAATTGAACTGAATTATCTGCAAATACCATCATGATGAGTCCAGTCCATTTCCTGTGGCCATGTCAGCTGCGTTGCCAGTTGCCATGTACGAGGCCTCCCTCAGGAAAGTCTTCCTGACTAACTCTGGCAACAATGTCAAACAAGCCTGTTTCCAGGATCAGAATTTGATCCACAGCAAACATCCTTGAGTTGTGAAGCAGTGTGGTGTTCCTTTCCAACCTGCCAGCTCTCTCACCCCTCTCTCCTCCTTTTAAAGACACAGGCAAACAAATTCTGGTGAGCTGCTAAAGCACACTAATTTTACAGAAAAAGTGCTGAAACTGTGGTATTCTGAAAAGTGTTGAATTCCCATGTTGCAAAGGCAGAACATGTGGTAGTTCTCAGAGCTGTCTTTTCAGACTCTGCAGGCATTTTGAGCACTATTTATGCATCCTCAGTATTTCCAGCTCTTTATGTTTAACATCCCACTATTTTCTCAACAAACATCTGCTCAAAAAATCAGTAATTCAACCAAAGTTTTTTCAGAAAAGGTTAACTTCTGAAATAAGTTCAAAAAGACAGTGATAAAGTTTCTGTCCTTTATTATACTCATCCATATTCTGAAAGTGATAAGCTTTTTTTAGTGGAAATGTTATTGCTGTTCTTCTAAAGAGGTGTGTCCTTTACTCTGACTGAGATTGAAGCCACAAAGGAAGATGAAGAACACAATGTTGGCTTCCTTCTCCATAGTCTGCAGCATTTGAAAACAGGTAAGAATAACAAGAATTCCTTTCTTACTTTTGTGACCTGTACCCACAGCAAAAAGGACAGCAGCTTCAAATAGTCTTTATAAATAGAAGCTGGTCATCTACAAGTATTTCACTATTTCAGGAAGAGATAAACAGCTAAAAAAGTAACTGATCATAATTCAGTACTTACACATGGGAACCTGAGAATCACTAATCATAGAACACTTGGTAGCTGAAGTTGTCAGACTTGATTCTGAAGTTGTATCTTCCCATCTTTCGCTGGTACTGGAAAATGAGAAGGCGGACAACTCCCAGCACAAAACCCACCACAGCAAGGGCAATGAGGATGATGTATCCAACTCCCATACCAGTCTCCTTCTCTCTCTTCAAATCAGATGCTAAAAAAAAAAAAAAAAACAACAAAACAAAAACCAAGAGGTGCAAGAAAAAGGCTTTGAAATTCCTAAATATTTTACTGGGTAAGAAACAAGCTTTGCCTACAAATTATCCAATATACCAGCACAGAAATGTGATGGAGAAATGTATCAGCCTTTTGGGGAGGATGATTCTCATGGGAAGGTCATGGGGATAGTCCACATTCTTTTTTAACATACAAGTGTAGATTCCCTGCAGACATAAGTGTGAATTTCAGCTAAAATAAGAATTAAAGAATCAGCATTTGTGACTTTTTGAAATTCTGCCTTTCTTTCAGAAGTGTCTTAAAGGTGAAGGGTTCTCCCATCTTAATCCTGCCTCCCTTCATCTATGATTATTAAAACCCACTTGATTTGCTTTTATCACACATGCAACTCTTCTTTAAACACAAAGTATTTAGGAAAGGATTCTCCATGTGTGCTGTGTCAAGTCCTGTGTTGCCAACTGTTTCCCAAGGCACCCTCAACCACCAAGAGAATGTGTTCTCCTGGTTTCTATTTAGACACTTCCATGTATTTGTCCAAATCTACAAGCAGAAGCCCCTCTTGCTTTAAAATTATACCTCTCTTCATGTTTTGAACCCGTACTTATAACTCATTCTTGTAAATGGTTGATGCTCCTACAAAAACATCCATTTGTGTGCTTACATTTTCAGGACAGCACTAATTTAACCAAGCACTTCTGTGGTATACAGAAGACAAACAGTACTGCATTCATGCCTGCAATTAGAGACAAGATCTTTGGCCAAAGGGCACTGTTGGCAGCCACAGAGGTCTGTAATAGCTGTGTCCAAGCTACACAACATCCAGGGCATCATTCCAAGACAGGCCAAAGCAGTCCTGTATAATATATTTAGTCTTATTTCTGAATTTCAGTATAAAATAAAGGAATAAAGAAGAGCATCCACAGTGGAAGTGGCAGCCTGTAGCCAGACACAGACAGAACAGACCTTCCTGAGGACATGTAGAAGTGGCCTGTGCTGTACAATGTGGCCAAGTGTTGGCAGAGCAGTGAAAGCTTTTTCCATGTTTCGCTGCAGCACTTACACCTGTTACTACTCAACATCATAATTCATGTGTTCTCCTTCAACACAGAGATGCGGACACTGTCTAGGTCTGTCCCCACACTTAAGAAGAGTTGGGAGTATTCACATTGGAAATAGGAGGTAACATCCAGCAGTGCCACCTTTTCCTAGGAATCAATGCAGTATAACCCAAATAAAGCTCCTCTCAGCAGAGCTCATTTGTGAGAAATGGCTATTTTTCAAAATTAGAAATGCATTGGGCTCTCCTATGTAAAGAGGAGTGAGAGCTACTTGTTGTAAGAGCTGAACAAATAAACCTGCTTTAATTACTAAGTTTGGGTTTGCTTTTTTTTTTCAAAAAACTAATTCAGAAATGAACACTGAAGGCCATTTGAACAGACCAATATTTACAAGTAATGGAAGACAAATACAAAATGCTAAGTCAGAGTCAATTTCTAGGTTCAAAAGAACATTGTGAACTCTCTGTTCACAGTAGCCACATGTTAAGACTCTGACGTTGGCGTGCCCAAATACTCTCAATGAGTGTTTTACTTTAATAAGTTATGAATACACCTCTCCACCAAGGTGCTGTGCATCAGCTGTGCTCAGCCACTGTCCCTCATGCTGGCAATGAAGTCAATACCAGGGAGTCAAAGGAACGACAACAACAAAATCTCTGACATCTTCTGCTATCAGACTTGAGAGCTCAGTGTAATTGCAGACTAACAGCAGTGTAAACACTTGGAAAACTGATTGCAATCTGAAACATTGAAGCTGCTTTCACACTTTACAGTTGAAATAGCTGTTTGATTTTGTGGTTGTTGCACTTGCTGCCCTGTGCAAATAGCTGCACAAAGCACTTTATCTTCCTTTCTACAATCCCTTGCCAACCCGACAGTCACTTCACCCAGGAGGGCACAGGGATCTCCACACTGCCACGTGGCTTCAGTAAGAACACCTACTCCTCAGGAACAGATGCAGAGGTGCATGAAAACCTCATCACAGGTCTTCAGTTTCCTTTGCCAGTAAAAACTAATCTTGAAATGATAACTATGCTGTATCCCTTTTTTGCGAGCATCTATTGAGAACTCACCAGCTGATTTGCACAGGGGTCCCCAGGATGTTCTCTGTGTAAAGATGATTTCTCCAGTCTTCAGGAAGCGAACCATGGCATGGCATCTCTGCAACAACCAATTTGAACTCCCATAAGTGATCTGTCTTACTAATTAATAATACAAAGCCTTCTGATGAGCATGTGAAAGCCCAGTGCTACTCGCACTCATTGGGGTCTTTGCCTGCCAGTGTTATGCTTTGTTAAACTGAAATTAGCACCAAAGGGAAGTTCAAAGGAAATGGCATCAGGGAAAAATCTGTACGAAATCTGTAATTAGTCACACTGGAAAACACTGCTGTGAACAGACATTTCACACAGACAATATCTTTAATAACTTTCTGCTTGTTTTAGAGAAACCTCATAGGAGAATAAACTTACCACGTTTTTTATGTGCCAGGGTGTTGCAAACATTTTTGTTTGGATGTTTCTACTGCCCATGTGTAGAAGGCAGGAGAGAGACCGGACGAGATCGCATACACTAACATGGTGCAAACAAGCAAATCTGTTTATTCAAATCACACACACCTATATACTACAGGTGAAACCACGCCTTATTATAATAGATCTGACTCCATAGGTTAAGGCTGCTTTCCATAAATCTAGGTAGACACACCCCTTAGATGGTCTGCAGCAGCATGTGCCTTCCTACTTGCTCTGGTCTGGGAGCAAAACTTCCTCCTGTCCAGCTCTGTTGTCCATTCTCACTGTGCATGGCTCAAACAGTGGGCACTGGCACTCCAACCAGTGGAAGGAGCTGGAAAACTGGAGTGCAAATAGATCCCCTGGAATGACAATTCCCCTGCCTTCCCTCACTCCCTGCACTCAGGGCAGGCTCCTGGTACCTGATCCATGGGGAAAATTGGAGTGGAATGATGACACGGATCATGAGCTCTCCCGGTGTGGCGATGTCAGCAAACCATGGCTACAGAGGTGGTGACAACAGTTCTAGCAGAAAGGGAAGTGTTGCAGGTTTGGTTTAACTGTATGCTAGCTTTGGACTGTATCCTTTTTCTTTTTTTTTTAAAGCTGTTTTAGTAAAGGGAAAAAAACTGGAAAGAAATTAAATGTAATAGAAATTGAATTGAATAAATAACAAACTATATTATTTGATATTTATAATTACACTGTATGTACAGGAGTAGGGGGCTCTTACTCTTTTTAGGGGAAAAGAAGGGAAAAGGGAAAGGGAAAAAAAACCTCTGAAATGTGGAGAAAACTAACTTAAACTAAAAACAATTAAAGACTTCAGGAAAAGAGAACAAACAAAAACAACCTCACTCAGGCTAGGAGAACTCACAACTACAGGAGAAACTAGCCAGGCTCACTCTCTGCTCTACTAGCTCTCCTGATAGAAGGGCTTAGACTGGAAACTCCTCCCCCACTACGTGGAAAGCAAGTGTGGAATGCTTGTGTAATTTCTTTAGATACTATGCCATGGTTGCTANTAAGGCTAGATTGCTTTGGGGCACACACTGGATTTTACTATTTTTTTTATTACTTACTAAGAGTTTTTGGACTTTTGGGCAAAAACAATTCTACGGATGGGTTTGTCTTGGCTTGAGGGAGGGGTTACTTAAATAGATTTTTTTAGCATGCTTCTTAGGTGAATTGCTGGAACTTTGTTTTTATCTACTGTGTGGAGGGATTTTGCTTGGGCAGGCTTAGCTCGATTGATAGAGCTTCTAGTGGCTTTGGCTAAATGCTTATTTTAGTTTTTGAAAGGTTTTTTTACTTAATGTTTTTAGAGTTGTTTTTAACAGTTTATTGCACTTTTTAACTTTTTTAGCAGCAGGTGCATGATATGGAATGTGATATACTTATTTAATATTGTGCTTTTGAGCTTAGGTGGCTACTAGATTGTTTTTGAAGTGAGTCTTGTTGTCTGACTCAATGCGATCTGGAGTGCTATGCTTCTACAGGACTTGTTTTTTGAGGTTTAAGATAGTGTTTTGGGCTGTTGTATGTGGTACTGAATATGTTTTTAACTATTTGGTGGTTGCTTTTACTACGGTGAGCACGTAGTGCTCATTGTGGCTAGTCTGTGGCAGTGTGATGTAGTTAATTTGTTAGGTTTTTTTATATTTATACTTGTTTTAATGTCTACTATACTAGAGGGGCTTCAACTTTTTTGCTTGTTTAATGGTAGCACAGGTTTCACAATCGCGGATAACTTGAGAGACAATATCTATGGTTAAATTTACTCTTTGGTTTCATGCTTATTTATAAGTTGCGTTTTGGCTTTGATGGTTTGAGGCATTGTGAGCTCATTGAGCTAGGAACAATTTTTTTTTTGCTGCTAATTGAGGTCTACTTGTGACACTTTGATCTGTGCAGCTCGGTCTGCTTGTTTATTGTTATCATGTTTTTTATTAGTTTGACTTCTAGACACATGGGTATTTATATGGCGGACTTTTACATTTAGTTTTTTTACTTTGGTAGCAATGTTTTGCTACAGATTTGCAGCTTAGATGGGTTTTCTTCTACGCTTTTATTTTTTTTTACTGGTTTAACTAACTTTAGAGAGCATTTGTAATTATCTACGAGTCAGTATACAAGTAGAGTTTTGGCTATCTTTCTTTTTTTGCTATGTCTAGGGTTAATTGGACAGCTTTGAGTTTTGTAAACTGACTTGATTAGCTTTTTTTTTCGGTGGCTTCTGCCACCTGTTGGGTGGGACTCTACACAGGTGCTTTTTACTTTTGGCTTTTCTTTATGATACGGCAAGAACTATTGGTGAAAAGGGCGTAGCGCGTCTTTTCATTTGGCAGTTGATTATATGATGGAGCTTCTTCAGCTTGACTTACTGACTTTTTTATTTGCTAGGCTGAAATTTCTACTTTCAGGCTAATTGGTTATAATTTTTAGGATTTTGGGGCGATTCGAGTTCCCTAGTCGGACACGTTGTGTAATTAAAGCGATCTACTTTCTTTACGTAGAATCGGTGGCATGATGTGTAGGAGGCACTTTTAAACATTTAGCTTAATACTGGTAGTTGAGGTGCTAGGAATAGCTGTGCTTCGGTACTGATTACTTTTGAGGCTGTTCGTATGCTTTTATATGCTGCTAGGATTTCTTTTTCTATAGGGGTGTAATTGGCTTTTGAACTTTTGTAGCTTTGGCTCTAGAAACTAAGTGGTCGCCCCCTTGTCTCACTAGGTACTTTTTGCTAGAGGTTCTAGGAAGGACTTTTATTTCTAGCTGTGGAATAAAGTACATTTTTTACATTTGGTCTCGTTTTGACTGGTCTAAGAGCTACGGCATGTGCAATTTTTTGCTTGATCTGCTTGAAAGCTTGTTGTTGTTCAGGACTTTACTGGAAATTTTTTTTTTTACGGGTCACAAAATAGAAAGGGCTCACTATCCAAATGTGCGGAGCGGGGCCGGCGGGGCCCAGGGCTGAGAGAGCGAGGCCGCCATGGCCGCGGGCTGGGAGGGCTCAGGGCTGAGGGAGCGAGGCCGCCATGGCCGCGGGCTGGGAGGGCTCAGGGCTGAGGAAGCGAGGCCGCCATGGCCGCGAGCGGGGAGGGCTCAGGGCTGAGGAAGCGAGGCCGCCATGGCCGCGAGCGGGGAGGGCTCAGGGCTGAGGAAGCGAGGCCGCCATGGCCGCGGGCTGGGAAGCCTCAGCGGCTCCGCCAGGCTCGCTCCGCCGGCCCCGGGACACGCGGACACAGAGCCGGGCAAGGGCCACTCCGGAACGGAAAAGCAGCTGCGAATCAGTCCCGCAATCAGCGGCATCGCTGCCGGCCGGGGGCTGACATCGCCACCCGCCTGCACCGGGGCTACGTCATCCCAAATATTCTAAAGCAGACCGATTATGGTCGCAGATAAACTACGCTTTTCATGTCTTTGAGACACAACTGGTTTATCTCGCAACAGTCTCGGGTACGTGGGGTTCAAAAGGCATTAATACAGACAATTAAAAATTACGGCTGAAAACTGGAAATGCAATTCTGAATCTTATTTCTGATCTTGCCGCAGTGTTATAGGAATTATTAGAAGTGTGTGCTAATAAACGTTTGGAGACAGCCAAAAGCTGCAGCCAAGAACTCTTCCACGCACACACCATCATGTCATCCCCGAGCAGCTCTGAGCACTGCGGGGAGGGCGACGGCACATTTTATGCTCCTTATTTGCATAATCCCGCCCCTCCACAGGCGGCTCCTCCCAGGCCAGGCTGCACTTCTGAGCCTTAAAAGGAAAAAATTGTGGGCTTTTGAACTTCATTGGTCACCGCAGGGCAGGAGGGGCCTTTCTGCCGAGAGAAGCTGCGCCCCGCTGCAGCAAACTCCTCCCAGGGCCAGCCCCACACCTCTCCTTTAAAGGAAAGGGCGCGGATGGCCAAGCCTCAACAAGGTGCATTTCAGACATTTCCAGTCTAAACATCTTCAATTCCCTATATCGGTCACTACAGTGCCTTGGCAGAGGGTACAGACAGGACCTGCTGCCCTGCTTGATCTCTGTTCTACCCGCACTACAGCCCGAACGACACACAAGCCCCCGGGTTCCAAAACTAGCCTTTGAGAACCCAATACAAAATGGTCCCTCGGTACCTTAACACCCAATTAATTCAACCTCACCTGTGAAATATCCGTTATTGCTTTAGTCACCCTGCTTTTAATAAACCCACATCTTTTATTTCTCACAGACTTGCCACCTGGCTGCACCGGGGCAAAACTCACCTGAGCAGGTGCCGGGACGTGCTGTGGGATAGAGAGGGGCCACCAAACACACAGGGTTTAGTGTTTTATCCCCAACACACTGAAAACCTGAGAGCTGGTTGTGGGAGAGGGGCCACCAAACACACAGGGTTTAGTGTTTTAGCCGAAACACTGAAAAAACCTGAGAGCTGGTTGTGGTAGAGGTGAGACTAAGCACACAGGGTTTAGTGTTTTATACCAAACAGACTAAAAAGACGAGGCTTTCTTCTCTGGAATTCCAAAAATTGAGGTATTGCCAAACACATAAATAGCAGCAGACAGAGGAGCTGAGGAGAGTAATGGAGCCCAATAAAAGGGAGAGCTCACTGCCCCTGGTCCAGCGTGGGCTTCCTCCCACGGAAGGCACTTCTCCATGAACTGCTCCTGCAGGAGTCCTTGCACAGCATCAGTCCTTAAGGAAGCGATCCAGTGTGGGACCCCCTTCCATGGGGTCAGTCCTTCCGGAACAGGCTGCTCCTGTCTTGGTCCCCCACAAGTCCTACCAGCAAAAGCTGCTGCAGCCTGGGCTTCTCTCTCCACGGGCCCACATGGCCCTGCCAGGACTCTGCTCCAGGGTGGGCTTCCCACAGAGTCCCAGCCTTTTTTGGGCATCCCCCTGCTCCAGGGCGGCTCCTGCAGGGGCTGCAGGTGCATCTCTGCTCTCCCATGGCTCTCCATGGGCTGCAGGGGCACAACGGCCTCTCCACAGGGGCTTCAGCACACGCTGCAGAGAAACCTCAGCTGTGGTGCCTGGAGCCCCTCCTGCCCCTCCTTCTGCACTGCCCTTGGGCTCTGCAGGGCTGTTCCTCTCACATGGCCTCACTCTTCACTTCTCTGAGCACTGTCCCATCTGTGCCATCCCTTTATTTTTCCTTCTCCAAAATGTTATCCCAGAGGCACCACTGCTGTCTCTGGTGGTCTCAGCCTTGGTCAGCAGTGCCTTCATCCTGGCCCCAGCTGGCACTGGCCCTGTTGCACACTGGGGAAGCTTCCAGCAGCTTGTCCATTTCCTGCTCACTGAAGGCCTGGGCTTCCACCTCGGGCTGCAGAGGGAGCTGGGGCTCTGTGGGGCAGGCACTGGGCTCCGTGGGGCAAGGACTGGGCTCTCTGTCCTTTCTGCTGGAATCATTTCTGGTTCCATGCTTTGTTCCAGCCCTATCTGTGCCTCTGGCTGCTGCCTGGATCCCTGGATCTCAAGCTCAGGCTGGCTCAGGATCTCAGTGGAGATGTCCTGATCTGTGTCCAGCAGGGCCTGGCTGCCCTCTGGGTGGCTCTGTGGGTCTGAGTCCGGGCTCTGTGACCCCACTGATGGCACCTGTGCAGTGTCCGTGGGACTCAGCAGGGCAGGATTCATGCTGGGCAGGTCACAGTGAGCCCATTTGCCAAGCTCCCATTTTATTTCAAGTAGCCTGTTGGCTGTGCCTTCTCCACACTCAACTTCATGGCATCCAACAGTTCTCCAGTCATCTCTAAATGGAATATGACACTGGCATTGGAAGTGCCAGGAGCACTTGGAGAAATTTCCAGGTCATAAATACATGTTCATTTGGGCATAACAGTGACAGCCCTTGGTCCATCCAAAGATGGCTTGTCCAGCCCCACACTCATGTCAGGCTTTTTATGTGCAGCATTACGGAGGTGCACCCCGCACACATCTTGCCACGCACTTGCCTTGGCCGCAGCCACCGGAGTAATGCCGAGTGACAGACGGTGTGCCTCGGGTGCTCTGGGCAGGTCAGGTGTGGTACTGGTGGTACCCATGTGTCTTGGGTTGAGCTGGGAAAACGCCAAGTGTCAAAGACAGAGTGAAAAAGGAAGAAGAGGGAGAGGGGAAAAAACTACTCTAAACAAGGTCTATGCTGAAACTAACTACATGTATTTATACAGAAAAGAGTAAATTGAAAGAAAACTACAATATAACATACACTTATACAAGTTATATATAACTACTCACTCTCCAGTAAGCACAGATTTTACTATTCTAACTACAAGTTATTTTAAAGAAGTCAATTCTCCAAAGACAGACTTAAGCAAAGGGAAGAAATAAGAAGAAACATTTTACTTCTTTAAGATAACATGATGGTGAGCCGGTGCTGTGGGCTTGGGCCTCCCCGTCCCTCCTGGGACAGCACAGTGTGTCCTGCTGGGACAACAGCTACGTAGCAACTCTCCAAGCCACACCCACACACTGGCTCTTACTCTTACTGAGATGGTATAATTTAGAATGGAATACAATATTACTGGCTGGAAGAAGTCAGCTGCTAGCTAGCTCAGCCCAGCTCAAGTCAGCTGACAATCTCAGGCTTGGTCTGAACTCCAAAGCTTAAATTTAGGCCCATCAGCCAAACCTAGAACACCATGTCAGTGGTGGCACCCATGGCACTGGTGTCAGCCATGGCAGCTGTGGCACCTGGGGTAGAGTTGGGATGTGTGGCAGTGGTGGCTGCTGTGGCATTGTGTGCAGCTGTGGTAGTGATGGCAGCCCTGGTAGTGGTGGCACCCAGGGCAGTGGTGTCATCTGGGTCTGTGGTGGCACCTCTGACAGCAGTGGTACCTGGGGCAGAAGTGGGATGTGTGACAGTGCTGGCAGCTGTGGCAGTGTTGGTAGCCATGTCAGTGGTGGCATCCAGGGCAGTGGTGTCAGTTGTGGCATTGGTGTCACCCATGCCAGCAATGACATCCATGGCAGCAGTTGGAACTAGGGCAGTGGTGGCAACCGTGGCAGAGGTGGCAAGCCATGGCAATGATGGCACCCATGGCAGTAGTTATACCAGGGACAGAGGTGAGATGTGTGCCAGTGTTGGCAGCTGTGGCAGTGGTGGCACCCACAGCAATGGTAGCACCCCTGGCAGTGGCTGCTGTGGGTGCCCATGGTAGTGGTGGTAGCAGTGTCCTTGTGTCCCCATGAAGGGACCTGGCCGGGCTCCAGCTGCCCCGGGGCACTGCCTATGGCTGCCCCAAATGCCCGTTCAGCAGCAGGAGCTGCTCTGCCGGCCCTGGCACACCTTCAGTGTCTCCACGGTGCCACTGGAGGCAGCTTGGGGTCAGTCAGAGACACATTCCCTCCCTCGCACAGGGATGTGCTGATTGCTTTCCAAGGAGCCTTCCCTCTTTGGGAACGTCTGCTGGCACCCCCAGACCCGCTCCCCACATCCCGGGCACCCCCAGACCGGCTCCCCACATTTGGGTACCCCCAGACCTGCTCCACACACCCCGGGCACCCCCCAACTGCTGTAAACATTTGGGTACCCCCAGATCCGCTCCGCACAGTTGGATACCCCCAGACCTGCTCC
>VWZD01002262.1:232215-259129 GCA_013396695.1 Sakesphorus luctuosus | reverse complement strand
TCCTCCCTGTTAATAAACTGGATGGGCTCTGGCTTTCAACATGTTCACGTTGTCTCCGTGTCTTCATTGTGGGTCATGGGGTGGGTGAACCTAATCTTAAGCCCTTGCGGCCTCGATTCACCACCAACTCAGCAGGCAGGCAAGAACCCCCGTCGTCGGTCTTGATCCCTTCCCAAAAAATCAAGACTGCGACAGATTAATGCTACTTTGAGCAGAGATATTTGGCATAGACACCTTGTGTAGGATCCACAGAGGCCAGTGTCCAGTTTGACACTGCAGAGTCACTGTGGATGTGTGGGACAAGATTCTTCCCTGTGGGCCCTGGAGAGCATGTAACTCCCTGCAGGCACAGCCTTGCTCAGGGAGCAGCAGGCCTGAGGTTCAACTTCACTCCATCCCTTAGCTCCAGGGAATAAAACCAGAACAATCTAGATCATCTCTAGACATGTGGGTTACAAATTCATCTGGATTCACAGAGGCCTAAAATAGTAAAATGGCTTTTCCTCCATATGTTTAGCAAATTGAAATGACCTCCACCAACACCAAGTATTTCTTTGAGCCTTTAGCAGACCTGAGCAGAACTGACTCCATCAAGTTCGAATAAAATATATCAGTAAATGGGAACAAACAGAACAACTGAGAGATAATTTTAAAAGTCTGTACAAGACTATCTTGCTGCAAAGATCGGTTCCTCCTCCTGGTTCAATGCTATTTTCTAAAGAACTGGAAACCATGAAGGTTGGCAGTGAGAGTAAAGATAAAACTTGGTGGAGAGATTTTCAAAGTTACAAGGGATGCATTTTTACCCAAGGTCTATAAACAGGAGCTATTTCTGTATCTTTCAAAATCTTCCCTAGTATGACATAAACCTATGTTCAGTGAGTCAGGCTTTTTGATCGTATTTCTTCTGTTATATGCAGTAGGCTAAAAATAAATAAAAATACCCACACAATGAAAATTTTATGACATAGATATAGAAAACTGTAACAATACTGTCATTAGATTTATTTTTAACCTGATTTTTTTTAACATGGACTCCTCTACAGATGCTGTAGGATGCTTTAATATGAAAAAAGATACAACTTAAATCAGACTTTTGCACAGGACAGGTCATTGTTGCATTAGCAAAGTAGTATGGGGAGATTCAGATGTGAAGGATGCAATGTTACACAGCCATTCACATTCTGAAGGAATATATAAGTGATATTTTGGTAATAGGAACACTTTGGCAAGAATGGAAACCAGGAGTTTTCAGCAAGATATAAGGCTAAGAAAAGAAATCGGAAATGTCCGAGAGTGCTGTCGTATCTCTCAGAAAAAAAAAATCAAAGTGTATTTTAAAACTGTTCCATTTCTCAAAGAGTGGAAGAGAATGGGAATGCTCTTCAAAAATAGGGTAAAGATTTGGTTTGTGAAAGCATTACTATATGAAAGTATGTGCTTCTGGTGCTTGACAAAAAGACCTTGCTGGATATCTTTAGTTTGACAAGATAAATTGTGAGTGTTAGCATGAGGGATTGGTTTGTGTTACCGATAAAAGGTCTGTTCAAAAAAAAATTACAAGAGCTAAAACCTTTTATTATAAATAGTTTGATGCTGCAGAATTTTCTTGCCATCAGAGAAAGTTTTGCAAAGCTAAGTATGACAACACCATCCTGTGCTTAAATTCACAGAGACGAAATCAAACAACATTAGAGAATGGCTGAGCACGGTGATGAAGGGACTGTAAGGCAGGCTGGCAGAAAAGCACTTCTCTAATAATGCAGAAGATGACCTAGGTGCAAGCACACTAGGCAGATTATTGGTAACAATGCACTCCAGGCATATAAATAAAATTCCTCTGTCATACTTTTTGCTTCCAAATTAGTACTGCCACTATACAGTCACTGGCGGTTGCTTTTCTTTGGAAGCCATAACTTACTGCCATCACTTGTGATAAGAAAAGTAAAAAAATAGTCAAGCTATGCCTTTGTGTCTCTTTGTGTTAAATAAAAATTAACTGGTATGTTTTACACATAAGGTTAACGCTACGCCTCTGTTGTACCAATACCCACCAAGCTACTAACAGATTGCAGTTCTCAGAAGTGTAGAAATATTATGACTTGCTGCTTGGTTCCAGCCGTGTGTCAGATCATGCTTTTAACTTACTTTCTGTGGATTCCAGGTAGAGAATGATTGAATACCACTCTGTGCGTGGAAGTCTTCTATTATAAATTAACCATAATATCTCAGCCGCTGAGTCCCTCCTGACATTTTTGTTTGCAGAGTATTCCTCTTGACTTGCCGTTTGTAAGACACTTTGTATTCCAGAGCAAAAGCCAATATGGTGTTACTGTAGTTTATTACTGCTGCCTAATTGTTGAGGATGGAGTGATGCACTTCACTCATTAAAGAGAAGGAGCAATATGTTTATTGCTGCAAACAGTGATTTGACAAAGTTGGATAGCAAAAGCCACAGTGGTTTAACAAGGTTTGATGGCAAGGTAAACTGATGAGTTGCTGCTTAGAGGGCAGGGTCAAACACAACTGTCAGGGAGACTCTGCTGTTGAACCATGAGGTTTAGAAAGGACTTCCTTGTGATCCAAACAACATTTCAGAGGCGAGTTTAGGTGCAGCTGGATCCAGACTCAGTCCCAGACTTGATCAATGGTTTAGGTCTAAAGCACTATATGTGTACAGGCAACCCTGTATATCACTTAAATAAGATGTACAAGTTAACATGCTGTTGATCACTTACCAAGAATTTGTTGTGGCAAGCAATGTCTCAGTCTCGAGGAGTAACCCTGGCAGGTGTGCCGGCTCTCGGGAAGATCCTGGCCTGCACGGCATGGCTGTGCAGGGAAGATCAATGAACTCTGGGCTGTCCACTATTTATGTGTTAAGACAACGGATTTATATTCATATTTGCATAACAACCGTGTTTTGATTGGTGCATTCTCAACTACGCTTCACCTGTTGATCAAGATTTATAATAAGCTCTTAGCTCTTTTGGTGTTACCTGTATTCCCCGAGTTCAGCCTAAGCCAGCTGCAGCCATCATGCCCACCACTTGTTGCTTTTGTTTTAGCAGAAAGGAGCAGAGCTGAGCATACAACCACACTAATTCATCACTGCTCTGATTTCAGTGTGGTCATGCTAGTATGGAGCTGCTGCATTCAGAATTGTTACATGGATGTTTCAATGTGCATTGCATCAATATATACTCTTAGTACACATTATTTTTCTCACATTAGACAGAGAAACGAAAAGAATGTTGTAATAAAGTATAACATTAAAGTTTTAAAATAGACCACTTTTGATCTCATTCCCAACAAAATGGCAACCATATAAACAGAAAGAAAGCCTAACATATAAGTAGCCATTAAGAAAACAATAAGGGACTTTTGGGTGAATTCTACCCCTGCTGATTTGCTTCCTATGAGGAATGTAGGTTATATGCCCATATTTTGTGCAGATTACTAAATGCTTTTGTTCAGTAGTCGTGGTTTTATATGATTTCATAAACATGAGAAGAGTTCTTTACTTAGTGTTTATTTAATTATTGATTAATATTATACTTGCTGGTTAGTTTAAGAGTTATCACAGTGTCATAGAGAGGTTTCTCACAATCTGAAAGATGATGGCAGAGAAGATCCATTTACCCAGGTCACATAGTACAGAAGCCTTCCAGCTTTCAGTTATTTTACTCTGACGCATACTGTTTCCTCCCCCACAAAACCTGACCACAACCACACCACTGTACTTTCTATAACATTTCTGAAGCTGTAGCCAGTAAGAATCGAAATACCCTCCCAGATGTCACCACTTTTATATCACTGAAGTCAATCTGAGGTCATGCCCTGAATAACATTTCTCTGGAAGTGGTTTGACTTCTACTTCTGTCATCCTTAGATTTCCTATTCATCCTTGCAAATTGTTTTATCCTTCTATATACATTTCCTGCATTCAAAACTCAACATTGTGTTGCCGTGATTTGCAGTGTTGTGTGTCCCCATACTCAACAGCCTTCAGACATCACAGCTAGACAGGAGAAATTCAGCTGCTTGTGTCTTCCCTGAGGACAAATACAAACCACAAAATGCATTTGGTGGCCATCACTCACTTCCACTTGCTTATAAAAAACTAAGTTTTTTATGAAGTTGAAGGATTAACATGCTACAATAAATCAGTTCATGGGCAGTCAAATCGCATGGACAAGTAGGAACAATCATTTCTTCTTTACTTATCAAGACCTGGAGGGCTGAGTTTGGGTAGCATGCATGGAGAGTGTAGAACTTAGCTGAAAAGAGAAATGGTTACTTCAGCCTTAGTATCCAGATAGTGACACTGATCTACTGAATCACAAATACATCTCACAGCCTGAAGCTTCTTTACATTCCCAGATGAGCATCTATGTAATCATCAGTGAAAGGCTGCTGCCCACACCAAAGTCACATATAACAGACAAATTTTATCTGCTCAGGATTTCTGAGGATAAAAAACTGAAATATAGTAACAGTAAGGTTTAAAAAATGAAGTAGCAGGGTAAATTACCACTCTTCATTCACAGAGAATGAATAAACAGAAAATAATTTTATTGAAAAAAATGATAATGATATTTTAGAGATAGAACAGAAGTTATAGTGGTTAACACATAAAACTGATACAAATGAAGAGACTCTGTGTTACTACCATGTGTCAGTGTTCCTCATATTCTAAGCTACAAAATGCAATACAGCATACACTCTACAAAGAGTTAATTGTAAATTTGTGATGTAAAGTAAAACTGGTTGAGGCCCACCACTTTGGAAAGATGTGGCAATGGGTGTGTCATCTGAGCTGAGCAAAGATATGCCTGCATTTCCACAGGAAATGTCATGTACAAATATGGACCTGAAGTTACAAAGTGCACTTAGCACTTTAGGATGAAATATGCCACCATGAAAGAACATAAGTAGGTATGACACTTCCTTGTTTTCGTGCTGGAGTGTAGAAAGTAGTTTAGATTAGGCTTTTGGATTTTTATTGCCTTCAGATCCTTCTGATACGCCATTATTTACCTACAATAAGGAAAAAAAAGTACAATATTCACCAGTTTCATATAGTGTCCTTGCCATTTGATGTCACTTGAGCTCTGGCATCATCAACTGAAGGAGTGAATGTGACTTGTAGGGCTTCTGAACTTGGGAGTGCTGTTAACTGGAGTTTGGTCTTGGATTTTTTTATGGAAGCAAGTAGGCTAGTGTTTATGGGTGGTCCCATGGTGTAGTGGAGAGCACTCTGGACTCCAAATCCCAAGTTCGTGAGTTCAAGTCTCAGTAGGGACTGTCTACTGGCAGTTCAATGCCTCCCTGCCATCCCATCCCATCAGATCTTGGATGCTGAGCAGGGTCAGCCCCGGTTAGTACCGGGTGCTGTGACAGTCCCAAGGACTTCACTGTCACTATCCAAGCTTGCTCGGCCGTGGCAGATGGACATTAGGACTTAAACGGTGTGGCCAGATCTGTGCATGCTGTGCCTCACCTAAAAAATCCACTGTACAGGCGGAAGGGAGCACCCATGTGGGTAGAGCCCTTCCCCAAATCTTCGTTCATGAAGTCTGGCCATACAAATGGGGAAACACTGTCACATACCCTATGACTGAACCTCAGCTGTTACAGTGGTAGCAATCTTCCTGTAGGAAGGTAGATTACACAGGTCAGCAGAGAGTACTTGCAAACTGCATCTTCTGACTGCAATGCAGCAGAGAGAGCAGTTACTACTAGGATGCTTATTTCTGTTTCTAAATAAGAAAGGAGCCTTAAGAGTTATTTCTGATTTCCATCTAGTTGCTGTTCAAAATAAAATGCATTAATACAACTTCTACTTTTCCTTGTATCCCGGTCCTCCAACTTCAAAATAGATAATATGACCAATATGCTACAGAAGCATGCTCACCTCTCTGTGAGCCTGATAGTCCCAGCAGTATAAGAGCTCATCTGTAACAGCAGCCCTGGAGAGCATTTATCCTTCTTTACAGCTGTAAAGCTTATAGTGAGGGTACTCCAGCGAGGCAGGAAAATGTGGCTGAATTCTCTCACACAGACCGACAGACAGGACAAAGGTTTCACTCTGGTCAGTGGACTTAAAAGACATATAATATCACATTTATCATAATAGTCTTAAAGAAAATATTGAAATAGCCTTATTAACAACATTGAAGGCAAATTTGCAGATGAGAGCCTTCAATCAAGTTTCTGAGGTATAATTCCCAGTTGTAAGACATCTCCCCCACTGTCCTGAGTCAGTCAGAGACAGGGACCAGTGCAGCCTGTGCTAACCCTATGCAGCTCCTACTTATTTAGTATACAGAGTTACGTATTCACGACAGAACATGTACAGTGCTCTTGTGTTTGAGACTGGGCTGAATTCCAGCCCAGGCCCTTTTGCCTTGTGCTTTAAAGGTAAGTTGTGCATCATCTAACTGTGAGAATCTGTGTCATGTTTTGTTTCTAATTCTCAGGTGCTTCCAAAGAATTTCCTTGACTTATAGTTGACTGTTTTTCTCGTTTTACATTTCATGTCGGAATATCTGTGGGGTTTTTTGTAAAACTTTTGGTACTTGATTTCTTTTCCTGGAAAAATGAACAGAGAAGACTAGTCTTCTGGGGATTAAAAAAAAAAAAAATCATACAGAGCATGACCCCTTGGAGGCAATTTCATTTATGACAATCACCAGACCTCTGTAAAATTTCATCTCCAGGTATTGTAATTGTGATGACACCTTCTCAGCACATTACATCCTCAACTTCTTAATTTAAAGCTTCTGGTTATCTTATGAAGGGCAATGATCTATATCTAAGTTTTTCTCCTTAATCTCAATTTCTGCATATGTCTTTCTGTGTATTTCCTAGTGAGGTATAGAGGGCTGGTAAGGAGGTTTATAGTCCTTACGCTTGTATTGCTAGTGAGTAACATGAGCTGGAATCCTCTTCTAGCTACATAGGTCCCTGCTTTCAGACAAGAATTTTTATAGTGTGTACTTAATGCACAGCTCTGTTTCATTATCTGTGCTCTTTCTGATTCTTGGACAAAACTTAAACCACCGCGAAGAGTGAAGAGCTGCTCTCCATTGCATCTCATTCTTTACCTTCCTACTTGACATACAAGGTCTCCTTATTTTGTCATCCAAAAAGCAAGCTTCTATTTATTTTGCATTTCCATCAAATACACTCAAAATGCTATTTTGGTGTAGGTATCGAATACAGCTTGTGAAGTTGAAAAGCAAGTAGATCTTACTGCAGTATATACAAATTAACACATCCTCACATTTCCCCACTGGTAGAAAAGAGTAGTTAAATTACAGAACTATCTAGACTGAACTATGAATTACCTTATCTATATTGTTTGCGTTCCATCACCAGAAGCTTGTCCTTGTTACAAATGTGGCAGCTGTGCTCACAGAAAGATCAAAGTTCATTACAGTCCCTGTGCTCCTCTGGCCAAGAGAAAGACAGGATGCTGATCAGCAACAAACACGCTAAACACACCTTGGCCCCCCCAAGCCTGCCCATTCTCAGCAGCTTCCACTCATTCACACTATTTTTAAGAAAACTCTGGTTTCTGTAAGACAGACTATTTATGATCTTTTTTCCTGTTATTTTCACTCAATGACAAAAATTGCCTTGTTATTTGACAAATGCAGAGTGAAAGCATACCTTCGGTGGTGTATGAGCTGGGGTTATTGTTTGAATAGTAGGAGCTTGTGATTGATGTTCACACTGTGTAATTAATCTCCTAAATCACATTTCTTTTTCCCATCAGACAATTATTAAATCTATACAGAGCTTTCAAAATAGTTTTGCAAAATCTTCCTGTTTGAATGAATGTCTGAGCTTATTCACATCACAAACATTAACATCTGTTTTCTTAAACAAGAAATATCCTCTCAGGGATTTTGAATTAATATTTGGAATAATTTTTTTCAATGTTTTTCCAACTTCTATTCAAATGGACACTGGATCTGATTAAATACCTAATACAAGATAATTGTTTCTATATTTTCCTTCTGAAAAGATCTTTATAGACAAACATACATATAAACATGCACATAACTAGTCTAAGTAATTTATTACAAAATCTTCCTTGACATCCTGTTCCTCTTCTTCCTTATCTGCCTACAAGCCTTCCATATTATATCTGTTGTTTTATTAGGGCAATTTTAATATTGACTAAATAGGAAATGTACAACTAAATAGGAAACTATAAATATATTGCTGTAAAATCAGAATTGTCCATTGATAAATCAAAGCATTATGCATCTGACCATATGCTAAGAAAACCACTGAAGCAAGCTGCCTCAGATAATTCATTGAATTACTGATGACTGCTTTGCAAAAGTCATCAAAAAAGGAACACACAGCATTTTTTGCTCCTTTTTTATTTTTTTATTTTCATTGCTGTTTATCCTCCCCTGGTTCAGCACATTTAAAATTGAACACAGAGAAAATTCCTTTACATATTTTGTATTCTATTTCTCTCTTTTGCTTCTTTATTTGCTCTACCACAGATATAAGATACATTAGCAGAGATTCCACCTGGATTCCCTTTTAGGTCAAACAATTCCTGGCTGATTTTCCCTTTACCTGACTTTAAATATTCGGTCTCAGGGGTGACAGGTATTAAAATGAAACATCTGAGAGATCGGTGCCTGCCCCTCCTCTTCCCCTCATGAGGAAGTTGTAACTGCAATGAGGTCTCCCATCAGTCTCCTCTTCCCCAGGCTGAACAGACCAAGTGACCTCAGTCACTTCTCATATGGCTTCCCCTCAAGGCCCTTCACCATCTTTGTTGCCCTTCTTTGGACACTGTAATGGCTTAATATCTTTCTGATATTGTTGTGCCCAAAACTGCACACGATATTCAAGGTGAGGCCACCCCAGTCTAGAGCAGAGGAGGACAATCTTCTCCCTCAACCTCTGTGATTCTTTGCCTGATGTCCACCAGGCCGTGGTTGGTCCTCCTGGCTGCCAGATCACTGCTGACTCATATTCTATTTGCCATTGTCCAGGACCCCCAAGTCCCTTTCCACAACAGTCCTCTCCAGCATCTCATTCCCCAGTCTGCACGTACATCCAAGGTTGCCCCATCCCAGATGCAGAATCCAGCATTTTCCCTCACTGAACTTCCTGTGGTTGGTGCTTGCCCAGTCCTCTCATTTGTTGAGGTCTGTCTGCAGGGTCTCCCTGACTTCAAGGGAGTCAACAGCTCCGCCCAGTTTTGTGTCACCTTCAAACTCGATAAGTGTCCCTTCCAGCCCTCTGTCCAAGTTGTTTATGAAAATGTTGAAGAGTACAGGGCCCATTAAGCAGGGGAAAAATAAAATAAAGCAATCTTTTAATATTAACCCCTATTATCGTGTGACTTTTAATTTTCTCAAACATTTCATTCCCACACTAGACGCTACTATCATAAAGTCCCCTATGGAAATATTACAAGGTACAATAAAAATCTTCAACCGCATGACTACAGAAAACTAAAATAACTAACCACTTCACAATTAACTTGGTGCATGCATGTGCTACCCTCAGTGGTACTGCTGTCCTATTGGGGATGTAAAAATTTGGTGATTGCACAGCATTTCCTTTTTTCTGTATTACTTCTGCTGGAAAGTCTTTGTCAGTAGTGGCTATAAGGTCCATGTTCATGCTTTTATAACAGTTATCATTGTTGCTGCCTGTTTTGACAAGTTAAAACCATTTCCTACTTCATTTGTACAGAGCTAGTTGGGTTTTGTGCCTGTTGTGCTGCTGCTATTATGAGAAGAGGCCATATTTAAGCTGGGCTGTGAGTAGTGCTCAATAAAGAGGAACATGACTGTGATGTCACCATAAACACTAAAATACTCTCTGGGTGAGATGAGAGCCTTTAACTGGGGTCCAAGGAAGCAAAACCTCAGAGTTAGTAGGGCAGTTCATGAAACAGCACATGTGGTCACCCAAGCAGCATGGCTGAGAGATGGAGTCATACCATATAGCTATAGGCCCTGTCATACAGTAACGTCACAGAGCAGAGTGAAGGTTGCCTAAGATTTATATCTCTGCAATGTAATTTCTCTATGAAATTTTTCATTTTCCTCTCTCTCTCCCTTCCATAACTGCTATTATACTTCTTTGAAGTGCTTAGCTCACTGCATTGGCTACAAGCTTGGTCACATATTCAGAACTTCAAAATGCTGTTGCAGTAGCAAGGAAAATGCTCTATTAAGTTCAGATGGGAAGAAGAGAGAGAGAAGAAAGAGGACTTTATAAAGAACTGATTATACTTAACATTATACAGGCATCTAATGACGGACAGAGAAAGGGTATTGCTCTATAAAGATAGTACAAAGAAAATAAACATNTTAAGTTCAGATGGGAAGAAGAGAAAGAGAAGAAAGAGGATAAAGATAATACAAAGAAAATAAACACACCAATTTTAGTAAGGAACTACTAGAACAGGACCAGCTCTCAGACACAGTAGAGATTCCTATTCTCTTTCTCTCATGGGCACAGTCAGCTTCAAAAATGAGAATAAAAGGCCCGTTATTGCCCACTGGTGGTGGTATTCAGACATGCCAGCTAACAGGAGAAAAACTATTTTCTAGGTTACTATTATTGAAATATCTGAATGAAATGAAGAAAGGATGCCTCTACTAAGCGACTTGTGCTCAGGCTAATGTCACACAATTTATGGTTGTAATTTTTTTAATAATAAATCCGTTGTCTTACTATTTTTTCAGAGCTATGCATGACAGGAATATTATCTTCAGGGACCACAAGGTCTATTAATCTAATAGGAACAAGCAGAAAAAAAATAGAGACATTAACTACAGCTTCTGCAAAAAACAAACCAACAAAAAAACCAACCAACTAAACAAACAAACTGCATTTGACCATGCTTCAGCTCCTGAAAGAGCAGGTATTAATATAATCTCAGGACAAAAATACTACTATATGCAAGTTTTCCTTCTGCCAATACCAGAGAGAGGTTATGGAGGTCTTTCTTCTTCACAGTAATCTGTATTTTTCTGCATACATATATATGTATATATATATGTAATCTGTTTACACCATATGCAGTACTGATAAATTCATTAGAGTTACCTATTTTTTAAAGCTTCAGGAACTGTATATACCAGAGTTACAAATTGTATTCAAGAATAGATTAAATCCTTGCAGCACTCTTTATATTACAGCTATGTCCAGTAACTAATTTCTCTCTGTAACCACAGTCTTACCAAAAATAAAAAAAGATTATGAAGAGATTAGAGATTCAACAAAACACCAAACTATGTTAAATTCCCTGCTTATAGGACTTAGACATTGTAATACAAAGTGATTTTCATTGTTTTACCTCAGCATTATAATATGACCACTTATCAGAGGTTTTTACAAAACTTGTTTATTTGTTTTTCAGTAAGGTTCAACTTACTAGGTGATTTAGGAGTTTTAAAAATGTGAAATTAATATTATGGCTAAAACTCTGCATTTGTACGTTGGTACTCAAATATTTGAAATCTGGACTTTTTGGGTCAAAGAGTTGTTTGGCGAAGAGTTGTGATATATGCGAAGAAAAATGTACATATACAGGATGAAGTTCTAGATAATTACTAAATGTAATTTAATTAACATATTTATCTCCTCTTTAAAAAAAATTGTTTAAAAAAATGTCTGTAATTAGAAAATAGAAATCAGTTGTGCTCTTTAATGATCACCTTATTGAATACTTATCAGTTTTTAGTATTAGTTTTTCCCTGAACATTTGTTTTCCATTTCTGAGAGGAAAGCATGAACTGTGTTTTATCATGCCTTCACATTACGGGGAAGGGTTCTGTGACACCACAGTAAGGAATCCATTTCACTTTTAGTATATTTTTACAATGTCAAGTACTGTATTCTGGAAATATAACCTACTTATTTAACATATTGAGTCTCTCCAAATTTTAATAAATACAAATACATTCTCTCAAAAATTCTTTTAGGAATTGTGAGGTGCAATTTCCATAGACTGGAATTATGGGATACATGAGCAGAGTTCTGCACATGAAGGACTTTCAGAAATAGCTCTCGATGAAAGGCATTTCACCACTGAGTTGCAGTATTCAGAAGGGCCCCTTCTAACCAAGCAAAATTGCAATTCTTTTCTTGTAAGACTTAACAGTGTTATGTTCCAAGAGCCAATCATTCAAGTACAGACAATTTAAACAGAGAGCTTTGAAGTGAAAAGGCTATGGAAGAATAAGGCCTGTAAAGTGAAGGTGAAACAGATCAGTAATAAACTTGGTGTTTCCAGGACCTGCAATAGAATATCTTACTTTCCTTTTGGCCCTGGTCCACTTCTCAATATTTGTGGACAAGCAGTCCTGCCATCACACAGCCCTTTGCTTTTATTCTCTTGGGCTGAGCCAGAGAATGGCCCGAGGAATGCAAATGTAAGCTAAAGCTGGGGAGAAAAACTCTGCATGAGCTCAAGTATCCAGCCAAAGAGCTGAGTAAAGAAATTAAAACATCGGATCACCCATGATTAACTATTTTTTGAGTAGTGAATAAAGAAGTTTAGGGAGTCAGGCAAAATAAATGGCAGTTTAGAGAAACCCAAATTAGCAAGGTTTTTTTGAATTACCTTCTCCAAGAGGCCAGTCGGGAGACTGGCAGTCTCCCCAGTACTATCATCACCTGGCTCCTTACTGACCCTCTTACTCCACTGTCATTGCCATGGTGTCTCCTTTCAAGTCGCTGTTACAATGACCATGCTGTACTCACCTTCTCCAGTAACTCTTTACAGATTGCTATGAAGAAACAGTACTAAATAAGATCCCTCCTCTAAACCTTTATAGTAACAGGAAATCACTCATTGGTTTCCCTCTTTGCTCTCTCTTCATATGCTTCCTGCAACTTTCCCACCTAGGTTGCTACTGGGTCAGCCTGGACAAGGACAGTGACAGAGCACATCAACAGAGCATACCAAGTATGAGCAGGAACACTGTTTTACATCTAGGAAGGTCATAACAGCATATGAAATAAGTGACCTGGACTGTCACAAAGATGACCTATAAACTGAATCCTGTGAACTTGCTGGTTATCACTGTCTTGTAAAACTTTTCAGCAAAGAGGTTTTATCCAGACTTCCACTCCCACTTGCAGTTTTCTGAAAGTCTAGACTTTTATTTACTATTTATTTACTTACTATTTATTTAATAGCAAGAAGTGTGAGTAGTAACACCACCACCCCCACCCCCAACCCCCAGATATAAAATGACTTAACAGTTTTCTAATTATAATAATTCTTCTAATTCTGTATGATTAGAAGGAATGTAGCTCTGTCCCAGGACCCTTTATCTTAGTGACACTCTGTGAGTGTACAGCAGCCAAAAATCTTCTCTGCTAAAGGAACAGTTTTTCAGCATTTGATACTAATATTCACCAAATATCTACCATAGTCCTCTACACTCCACACTTGCCTTCTTAGATTCTGTACCACAGGTCGCTCTGTGTTTGTGTGATCTATAATACAAGTATTATGCATAATTAGAACTGATAAATAAAAATTGGCAATTAGAGGAACCTTAAGCAATTTTTCACCCTACCTGAACAAAATGGCTACAGTGCAAATGACAAGCTTGCAAACTGAAAATCTGAAAATATAAAAAAAACTTTATTACAAGTGTGTCATGTGAATCAAGTGGCATATAAATAATATACAGTCATTTTATTATGGTTTATTTGTTGCTGGCTCATAAAGACTTTTTATCTTGAAAAGCTCCCTGACTGTGACATTTGCTATAGAGTGACCATGAAAGGAACTGCTGAAACTTTGTCACTAAAAGCTTATAAAAGTACTTCAGAGAAATTACATAAACAAACTACCCTAGAAGATGCTTACAGGAGTTACATATGGAACTGGTACAGATGATTAACTTCTGAAAACAACCTTTCTGTCATTGGGTAACAAGCCTTGCTTTTATTCTTTTTTTTTTCTTCAGTTCATTACACAAATCATTTAACTTTTCCCTCGAAATGAAAGAGAACTAGGCTTAGGAAGTGCACTAATGATAAAATTTATTGGGTTTAAATGACAAGGTTTTTGTAGTAGGGGAGCTTCAGGAGTGGCCTCTGGGAGAAGATAGCAGGAGCTGCCCTAGTATTAGACACAACCATTCCAAAATGGACCTGCCACTGGCCAAAGCTGAGCCCACCAGAGATATTGGTGACACCTCTGTGATAGTTTACTTAAGAAAGGGTAACAAACACCACATAGAAGCTGTGAGGGAGAAGAGTGAGAAAAGGTGAGAAAAATAATCCTGCAGAAATACAGGTGTGAAGAACAAGTAGAAGTAGATGCTTCAGGCACTGTAGCAGATATTTGCCTGAAGCCCAGAACAAAAGTTGTGGTGAAAGAAATCATTCCCCTGAAGCTCATGGAAGATCATGGTAAAGCAGACATCCACACTGCAGCCATTGAAGGACCACACACCGGAGAAGCTGGGTTTGCCTTGAAGGAAGGTGAAGCCCATGGAAAGGAGCCCCCACTGAAGCAGGTTCCTGTCAGGATCTGTGGCCTGTGTGGGGCCACATTTACTGCAGCACTATTTTCCTGAAGAACTGTACCCCTTCGGAGGAATGCTGGAGTGTGATGAGGAAGGAGATGAAGTGGGAAAATGTTATAAACCAACCATAATCCTTGTTCCCCATCCCCTATGCACTGCTTTGAGGGTAAGATGTAGAAGAGTTGGGAATTAAGGAAGTTGAGCCTGAGAAGGTGGAAGGGAACTGTTTTTAACTTTGTTTTGTTTCTTACTATGCAACTGAATTTTTAGTTGCTAATAAATTAAATTAGTCTTCCCCTAGTCAAGTGTTTTTCTCTGATGTTATTTGGTGAGTGATCTCCTTGTCCTCATTTTGATACACAAACCTTTCCATTGTATTTTCTCTCCCTACCCTGCTGAGGAGGAAGACTGAGATAATATCTTGGTGGGAACCTGATCAGCCCATTACAGAAATGTAAATTTTAGGCATATTAGTCTCTAATTTGAGACTTGGAGATCTCGCTGACCTCTTCTGTTCTTTCTCAGTTCAGTATGGTTCAATATACAGAATGAAACTGACACTGCCTAAGAGTAACATCATTTCCCTTCAGATCAACAGACAGAAGAAACCCAGGAAGAAAAACAGATGTGAAAAATATGTAGATTCTAGTTTTAGTTGTTCTTTCCAACTTCCTTCCTTTTCTCTTCCTCTGTCCTCTCTGACAACTTCCTCCACACTTTTCATCTCCCAGCCTGTCTCCAGGACAGAAGTACTCCTGTATCCCATCTCTGACCCTGCCACCTCCTTTGTGCTTCCAGGTGCAGAAGGAGTTCTCAGTCATTTAGGCACAAGAAGAAGGAAAAGGCAGTAGGAAAAAGCTCCATGAGGGCCAAGCTCAAGGTAAGCCTTGCTAAATAACTCTTCCTGAGCTTCCCTCCAGATCTGTTTGTGATGAACAAATCCAAAAGCCCTGCAGAAATCACAGTAGGTTCACCATACTGTGCAAATACACTGAACTACAACCACAAGATAATAGAAAGTTGTTGTTAAAGATATTCATATAAAACAGCACAATAGAAATGCCAGGTCAGGGTAGATCAACAGTATCTCGTTCACACAGACCTGCATGCAGTCTGTCCCCAAACTACACCCGAGCAAATGAGGTGCCCTTTAATGTCTCAGTCTGAAATGTCACACCCAAGTTTTTGTTTCTAACTAGTGCTATTGATCCACTTTGAGTGCTTAAGAAACAAATTTACTTTGCATTTAATTCTTCTCAAAGCAGCTATGCCTTTGAACATACAGCAAATTTATTCATAAACCAGTCCTAGATTTTATAGCCTTGTTGCACAGGAAAATGTTTACCAGTTTCTGGTTGTCTTTGTAACACTCCAGCCCTGGGAGCTGTGTGTTCACAGCTTAGCCAGGAGTTTTACTTTAAAATATATATATATATAATATATATAGGGTTCTTTAATACCTTGAAATAGAATCAAGAGAATAAGCCATGGACTTGTTCTCAAGAGATATCTATTTAATTTAGGGGAGGAAATAAGGGAACTTGGCAAAGGTTCAAAAAGAGCACTACACAAGATAGACAAAATGTTCCACCCCAATATCAACCCAGTACATATTAATCCACAACATTTAACNGAAACAAATTTACTTTGCATTTAATTCTTCTCAAAGCAGCTATGCCTTTGAACATACAGCAAATTTATTCATAAACCAGTCCTAGATTTTATAGTCTTGTTTCACAGGAAAATGTTTACCAGGAAAGCAGCAAAGAAAGGGAAGCAGAGGGAGCAAGAAGAGAGGAAAAAGAGGGAGAGATAGCTACCATTGAGTCTCTGTGGAAGACTGACTCTCACATGTCCAGATGGCAGGGCCATGTCATATACCGAACATTTGCCTCTGGTTTTATTTCTGGTCTCTACAGACAAACTCTGAGGAGGGGCCTCTGACCCACTGGCCACTCTGGGGTCCCAGGCCAGGATGAGAGGCTGTGTTCTCGCTGTCCCTGCCAATTTGAGCCTGGGTCACGGGCTCCAAGTGTTGAGTGTTATAGTTTTCCTGAGCTGTTTGTGACTGACAGGTACTCCAAGGCTTCCCCATGTGGGCTCCAGGGCCTGCCATGAGGGATACGATGACACTACACCTCCGTGAGGTTCAACCCATCCCTTTCCACTACACACACACACACACACACCCACACACCCACACAAACACCCCATAAGGTGGTTCTGACCCAGTAATAACTGATCTGGTGTCTACCAGTCTTATTGTCCTTTGCAATCTTCTCGCAATTCAGGGATCCCACTACAAACCCACCAAGCTCTGCTGCTATCAATAGCCACTGACACTATTCTAAACAGCAATCACTGGTGTGCTCTAAGTTTCCACAATGCATAGAACATAATGTTGTGTGCAATCATCTTTAATGACTTCAGCTGGTTCCATCTCCTCTGTGCTTGTGGATGTATAGAGAAATTATACCTACATCACCATTCCCTTTCAGTAATTCCATACTGCATGGTCCACACTCCAGCTTAGTGTATGCATATTTTGTAACAGTCCTGGTGAACCTTAAAAGCTATAATTTCACTTCTAGTTGAGCAAACATCTTGAAAGCACTAAGTAGCAGTGATATAAGTTGTCTATGGTGTCTGCAATGCCATCAATCTGAGCAGTAAAATCAGGAATGCTTTCCTCAGTCTTGCTGTACTTGTGATTTGGTGACTGTCCTAGTTCAGCAGGTGGGACCAGTTGTCACTGTGTGGGGGTGATCAAAGCTATGTATTCTACCCCCTCTATTCATTCCCAAGGTCAATGGCCCATTTGCAGCAGCTTCCCAGGGAGTCGTTAGCACCTCCACTCCCAGCCTGAGGAGGTGTAGCTGCTAATGGGCCATCAACAGTTCAAAAATAGCCCATGACTCACAGCGTTAATCACCCATTGTGTGAGTCCCCGTGCCGGGGGAGGGACTGGATGCTCCCTGAGGGTACAAAAAGGGGTAGGTAAGAAGACCTGGGGAACCTCTCGTCGGACCTGGAGGAGCGGCAGGACCTTGACAGGAGGAGACTGCCACTCTTGACGGGACTGCGGCCATCACCTGCACCAACAGGATTTTTCACTTCTTTTTGCTTTGGACTTGGGGGAGCCACACGGGTCTCAGCATAGGGCTAACAAACCCCTTTGGGTTTGTGCCCCAGGGCGCTGGGTTGTACTGCTGGGTTTTGGGAGTTGAAGGCAATTTCCCTTTGTGTCAGTGTATTTACTGTATTATTATTATTAAATTGTAGCTCTGACTTATAATCTCTCTTGTGCTGAGCTCATTTCTCCTGCTGGTTTACCTCTAAACCAGCACAGTGACAAAGGCTCTCAGAGGTTTAAAATGAAAGCAAAGCACACTGCAATATAAGAAATACAGGAAATGGAAAATAGTAAATAATTGTGTTAGTTACTGATAGAATTAAATGCATTCAGAAACATTGTACTTTTTTTTTTTCAAAAATGTAGTTGCTATGCTAATAGGCATGTGAGCCATGATAGGAACTCAAGGCAAGGATGCCGGGCAAACGTGACACATATGTTGTTTCTTGTCAATGAAGAAATTTTAGGTTGTTAAAATTCTTATGGTGCCTCTCATAGCAACTTCTGCCTTACTTGATCAAGGTCATGAAGGTTAGTCTTTCAATAATCACATATAGGGAAAAAACCTTTTCAATTAATTTCACTACCTACATGTTTCTCCTGGTGTCTCAACATTTTTCTTGCATTTACTTCAACCATATATTTAAGCTATGGTAATTTGTCTTTTCTTAGCTAATATGCTTTCATTTTTTTTTCCAGTGGTTTATTGGGAGGTTTGGAGGTTTGGGGATCTTTTTACAGGGGAAGAGAGGGAGGGATTTTTTATGTTGTTTTTAAATAATCATGTTTTTGAAACAGAAGAATAACACGTGTGTGTTTTTTCTAAGTATAGAGATGCATTATATGCTATGGTTTCCTGACTTTGTACTTCCTTATAAACCTTATATAACTACAATGTTCTATCACTATTTGCAATTTTCTGCAGCTTAGTAACAGTTGCTATATGAAAGTATACGATTGGTTCCATTTATGTGTCCAGAATGAAAAGTAAAATGAGATTGAAATCTAATACCAGAGTATTTGTATTGCCTCCAACCTGAATAATTTTTGTGTGTTTTTATATTCTTAATCTAATTTTAGCCTCACTGACAACCTTAGTTAATTTTCAAAGTAAGATATTGAATATAGTATATTAACAGTGCCACCAAAATCTTAGGAGGCTGAAAATAAATGGAGGGTTTTTATTTAGGTGCATAATAACAGTTTGAAAAAATGCAGTAAGTAGCAGATTGCAGAACTGGAAATGGATGTGATTGATTCTCATCCCAGAATCCTATCTCTGGGACTTGAACTATCCCCCTCAGAAATGTAAAAGAGGTCATTTTTTACTTTCCTTTTAGTACAGTACTGGTGGTTTGCAGTATGCTAATATATATGAACTCAGGGAAATCACTTTAAAAGCATCAGATTTGGAATATGTTCACTTCTCCGATTTCAGGGGTTTGAACTGTCTTCTTCCCACTCCCAGAACAGATCTTATCCAACAATCTATGGCTACATATAATCTTTTTGTTCTGCAAGGAAAGAGAGGAAGAGACAGCTTAAGGTCAGTGCTTACAGTGAATCCTACATTCTGCCCTACGTTCTCCTTTTTTGCATTTTATTTAGATGATTATAGGTAGCACCCAAGAGAAACCCTCTTAAAAAGTATTAAAAAATCTACAGAAAACCTGTCAGTTATGATGACTGTCCTACCTAGACCCAGCTTGTGAGACTGCCTGCTTTTTCTGAGAGCAAAAGCTCTACTCCACTCCATCCTCCAGCTGGGAGTCCAGACAAAGAAGATTGTAGTCACTATGTTCTGCTAAACCCTTCTACAAGTCAGTGTTATGTATGCTTATCAAGAGGAGATGACAAAATAAAGGGTGCCACAGTCCTTCCAGCCAGAGGCAGTTCTGAGCTTGTGTTCGTATGATTTGCAGGCACTGAGGAGCTGACTATGCAGACTTGGAATCTACATACAGCTGAGGATTTACACAAGGCCATGGGAAGAAAGGCCCTGACGTGTGAAATCTGTTTCCACAGTAATCCGTAGCAATATTTCATGGATCTTTATGAAACCCATTCTTGTTCAGAAACCTCTGGAGCCAAGAATTCATGGCAAACATTGTATAAGAAAAAGGGAAAAAAAAAAGCTCAAAATTTTCGTAAGGGGCTTTTTAATTTTAGTAGTATTTATTTATTTTTATTATGTTAAACTGAATTTATATCATCAAGCAAAATTTTTTTCCCCATGATTAAAGATTAGCACAAAGATTTTTCTTTTCTGGGCTCTGGAGCCTTCGAGGATCAGGTAAGTTTAAATCTTCTAGCTGGTTAACTCTATTTCCTCTAACTTTTTCCCCCTGTGTCATGAAACTTGATGTACAAGCAGTTTCTCATAAAGTTCAACTGCTGTATCAGAAAAGAAAAAAAGAAAAAAGAAAGAAAGAAAAAGTTTTATTTGCTGCAGTACTTTAGGATTCCAAGTCTGCATATCTGCAATGTGTCTTTACCAGTAATGAAGCTCACACTGGTTGTTGGGTGTACATCATTCATTCATACATAGCTAAATGCCAAGGGACCTGTCACCCCTGCTGCAGCTTCAAGCTAGCTACAAGGCATATTTTCAGCATAAAGAGTGCTGTTATACATTAAAATCTATTTGCAACCCCCTACTCAGACAGAAGAATAGTCTTTAATCCATATTTTCTAATCTCCCTATATACATACAATGGAAAATAAGCCAGCACTGGGATAATTAGGAAAAGAAAATAATCTGTGCTTCGCTCTATGACTTGTGATAAGGACAAAACAAGATGGTACAACATATAATCCCCTGATATTCTTAATGCAAGAGGTGTCTGTAGAGTCTCTTCACGCACAAATGAGAGTCTCCAAAGTCTGTGTTACACACTTTCTAAAGATTCATTGCAGAGGCCAGTTTAGTCAGTCAGGATGCAATACAATCTCATTGCATATGTGTTGGTGTGTTGTTTCATCCAAATTGATGTTATTACCTTGTTCTGTCCCTTCTACTTGTGCATCTACACTTCTTCTGTGAAATGAAGACATTGGCAATTTCTATGGTAAATAGTTGTAACCAGTACACAAGTCAAGGATTTCTTGCATCTCAGGGTTCTAATCCTTTGTCACAAATGAGTGGTTTAGGGTGCTTAAAGAATCACAGTCCAATGTATTAAGGAAAACAGGGTTAATATAAATTTGTGAAGGTGTGACTTAATTAAGTTCGGTGGTAAAGTTCTATCCATTCCTTACTACATAGATAAAACATACAAAGGAAAATTGAGTCAGAATCAAGCTAGAAGGATTTACAGAAAGACCAGAGATGCAAAATAATTTTGGATAATTTAACATTTACAGAGTGAGTCAACAGGATTTACTACAATCACCTAATTATACACACAGGATGGCAATATTTATACTATACTTGATATAGGGCATTTTAATCAATTCATATGTACACACACATAGACACAAAGACATATATATTGATAACTATACAAAAGTACCTGTTAAAAAAATCCCCCTGAGCTCTTTGAAATATTAATTTCAAATTTCTTGACATTTCTCTACAAGTGAGGATTGACCCTTGAGGAGTGAGGATATCAGCCCAGGTCCCCATCGTTGGTCCTTGAGTGTTGTGAACTTGAGAGCTCACAAGCTCTGAGAGGCGTCCCACTTAGAGGGAGGTCGTGATGCAGCCCATTGTGGTCTGGTAGACTTCAAAGGGCCTCACTCAAGACAACTGTTTAGGGAGCTGCAAGATGGTTGACTTTAGCCATTAATCAGTTTCTATCCTGACTGTAAACCAGGTTGGTGGTACTTGCTGGAATTTTTAAAGTGCAGTAACAATGGTGGTGTTCCACTCAGGATATGTTTCAGGTAATGTTCCAAAGTGAATGGGATTGACAGATTACCCCTCCTTCCCCACCTTGGTCAGGAAACAGAAGCTCTTGATATGAACAGTACTGCCCCCACCTTTCTGGAGTAGTCAAGGGACATTTTAATGCTCAATACAAAGGCCAAGGCTGATAGAAATTCCTGAGATCACAGAGTGGCCCCAAAGAAGCAGGGGAAGAATGCACCACCAAACCCTCTAAATTTATCTAAAATGCTTAGCACTGTAGATGAAAATCCCTATTGACTTTTTATTTCACCAAGTACCACTTAGTCTTCAATCAATTACTAATAAAGATATACAGCTTTTAGCTTTCTAGGCAAAAGTCTAGTATCAGATTTTTGAAAAAAAAAAATAAAATTATTAAAGTCATTGGAAACAGATGTCATTGAATGTATAACTGCTTGCACACTTTATTTTTATGATGATGATTTTCCTTTACATAGATAGTAATTAAAGAAACAGAAATTGGAGTCAGACTAGATTTCCTTTAAAGGTCCCTTCCACCCAAAGTATTTTATGTTATCTGTTACATGCAATAGTTCAGCCCCTACAGTTTGTGGGACTACTGTACCAAGATTTTCATTAAGCATTTGAAACCTTTATTTTTCAAAGAAAAATACTGTTGTTATGCCTATTAAAAGACAAATCACTTCAATAAATGACAGAATCTGGATGATGGTATCCTAAGCATTTGTCTGTAAAGACAACATTTCAAAGCTATAATGATTTTCATATTTTATCATCTCCATTTATAGTTACACTGTGATGCACACAGTCACACTTGGTTTCTTCTCTTCATCAAATTCTATCTTCATTTTCTTTAACAAGGACAGCAATCAACTGATGCGATAATTGTTTTTCGTTAAAACTAAACAGTTTTTTGACCCCTTTTTTTGCAGTTGTTTTGATGAGTTAGTGATCTGTTTGTCATTTTTAACCTATATTAAAAGCAGATTGAATACCCAAATTATGTTGCTTGGTTCAAATGTTAGATAACGTATTATTTATCTTTCTAGTTCAGATAAAACTTGAAACAATTTTTTACATTTATGTTATTAAATTAGTTTGGTGTTTCTGGCTACCACACATTTTATTGTGTTTCAGTGCTAAACCCAGTTCACCTATGCTTAATCTGCCTTGTAATTCTTTTAAGGAAAGGAGTTCTTTATACTATACTATACTATACTATACTATACTATACTATACTATACTATACTATACTGTTCTAAATATACTGTAGTAAATATTTTGCTAGTTTTGCAGACTGCATCATAGTACAGCATATGGAAATGAATAGTTCTTTTTATATTTTTGATCTTGAACTATCACTTGTTCTTTCATGCCTACTGAAACTTATGGGTCACTAATAACAGCACAAACATTTTTTCCAGATTCAATAAATACTCCTTATTAATAACTAATTATACCTTTTGCACAAAAAATGAAGACCATTTAGCCTGGTTTTATTGGTATTTCATTGGTGAGTTAAATATTTTTTATGACTTTCCTGAGACATATTTTATAATCTTTTCAGTAAATTAAACTGGACAAAATCCTTCAGTATTGTGTGGTATCCAGTTGGGTATCTAATCGTCCATTCCAGAAGAGCACGTGTCCCCATGAAATTTCATATCACCTGGCAGCCTCCTAAAAAATCTCAGATTCCTTCCCAGAATCACAGAATGGTTGAGGTTGGAAAGGCCTACCATATCTCGTTGGGTCCAAACATCCTACATGGCTACCTAGAGCCCATTGCCTGTCTCTGGTCACCACTGAAGAGAGACTGTCTCTGTCTCATTTGCACCCTCCCTTCTGATGTTTGTACACACTGATGAGGTCCCTGTGAACCTTCTTTTCTTCAGGCTAAGCAGTCCCAGCTCTCTCAGCCTTTCCTTGTAGGAGTGATGTTCCCCTGCCTTCATCCATTTATTGACCCTTTGCTGAATTTCCATGAGTAGCTCCATATGTCTCTGGACACACGTGAAGCCCAGAACTCAGAATCGTACTCCAAGTACTTAGTACTGGGCTCACCATTGCTGAGGAGAGGGAAAAAATCACCTCCCTTCTGCTTCTAGTAACAAGTCTCTTAATGCAGTCCAGGATGCAACCTGCCTTCACTGCTGGCTCACATTCAACCTGGTGTCTATAAGGACCCTCAGGTCCTTTTCTGCAAAGCTGCTTTTCATCTGGTTCCCTTAAAGCCTGTTCTTGTGCCTGGAGTTGTTCCTTTTCTGATGTGGGGCACTGCACTTCTTGTTGAATGCCATGAAGCTCCTGTCAGCCCATTTCTTCAGCTTGTTGAGGTTCTTCTGAACAGCTGTACAACAGTATCCGCCACTCCTTTCAATTTAGTGTCATCTACAGACTTGCTGAAGGTACCACCCTGCCCCATCATTTAGATCACCAGACCCAGTATTGACCCCTGGTGGATAATGCTAGTTCAGGTACCAACACTGTGCATTGCCAATCACCCCACTCTGGGCCCATTTTTCAGTCCACCTCACTGTCTGTTTATTCAGCCCATGCCTCATCAGCTTCTTTGTAAAGAACTTATGGAAGACAGCATTGAAAGCCCCACTGAACTCTAAGCAGACAATATCTTTTGCTTTCCCCCCGTCTACCAAGATAGACATTTCTTCATAGATTATCTGGCTGCTCAAGCATGGCTTCCCCATTGCTGATCTACGCCAGCTATTGCTTGACACCTTCCTGTCTTTCATGTGCTTGGAAATGGTTTCCAAGGCTAATTATTCCATAACTTTCACAATAAGGAGTCTAAACAGAAACATTAAGACTATTAGCTAAAGAACAGAACTGTAGCACTTGCAGTAACTTGCATTTCTGAGAAATAAGTACACTGACTTAATTGGATGTATGGTAATTTTTTGCCTATTGAAGGTTTCAATTCTGAGATTACTATTGAGTAAACCAATTAGTTCTTCTGCCCACATATTAAAATAGATTATTATTTCATATTCTCACAAAGCTAAACATATTTTCAGATGTTCTGATAATGAAGTCTGTAACTACCAGATACTTATAAAAATATAGTGTAGGGTAGTATCAAATACCATAAAAACAAGCCAAAATAAATTATTACATTCCATTTTTACCAGACTGTTGATTTTATTGTTCTACAGAGAAATGCATGAAAAGACATTTATGTTTCTGCATTACCAATCTTGCTTCACAAAGTATTCTAGAATGTTCCAATTGAAAATTCCTTGAAATTAAAATGAAATATTTATATACTTTTAAACTTACAAGATTTCACCTAAATTGTAATTTCATTTTTTCTCGTGGTACTTTTTTGTAATACTTAATACCAAACATTAAGTAATAGCTAAGACTATTTTGGCTATTAAAAATGAATGATAATAAGAAAATTCATATCACAGGATCACAAGATGCGAAGCAAAACACAAAAGAAAGCTATTTCACAGTTAATTATTTATAAAAATCATATATATATTTCCACAAATTTTTCTGATTTTACACAGTTTTTTTGCCTGTAGAATGTTTTTCAGCTAAAACTGGAGTGATGCACAAAGTAGAAGTGTTATTTTCCCTTAAGTTAGTTGTACAAAGATTAAGAATAACCTCCTACACATCAGAGGCTTGTGAATACATTTCTTACCACTATAGCATTACTACACCAGAAATTAATGAGATTGCCTCCTGTACAAAGCCCACTATCGCACTGGCAAGACTCTATTTAAAAACATAACTAGAAAAAAGTAGGCCTGTAAATGGCAAAGTGTACCATTCATTTAATCTTGATGCTGTTAGAATTCAGGAATCAGGTACCAGCACATGCTTTGTTTAAAAACACAACGTCCATGATTTAGGGAATTCCCATGTATTTCTCCTAAAACTAGGATTTTATTTCTAGTTAATTATGCAGCATCATAAAACTGTGAAATAAATCCTTCCTGGTGCAATTTGTCAGTCTGGAAAATATTTAAATCTCAAGGAAGTTGCATTACCTCGATCCTGCTTCAGCTTCTGATAAAGAACTGCCTTCCAGATGATTGCATTTTTCCTCTACAGTATTTCTTCATTTAAATAGCTATTTCACTTGCAAAATGCTATGTGATTTTTTTTTTAAAGTTAGAAAAAAATTAGTTTAGAGTCATGAAAAAAAATTCAAGGCTAACAGGCATCTTTTGCTGGAAGAAGGTACTTCAGTATTTAAGAAAGAGTTTCACAAGCTGAATGAGTCTCTTAGGGGGGCATTCCAGTTTGGCCTTGTCTATCTCCCCGGCTTTTTTAGTAGTAAAAAAATCAATCATAAATAATGACTACACAGTAGAGATGGCAAATTTCAAGGGCATAAAACAAGCAGATGAATATCATTCAGCAAATAGCTCCACTGGAGGCCAATTGCTTTAGGTGTTAAGGCCAGACAGGTCCACAGATATTAACTGCAGCATTGGCAAATAGAATTTTAGAACCAGCTTATGTCAGGTCATTATCATTTGATTTCATGTCAATCCAGCTATACTATAATCCCCTATTTTGGAAAAACAAGAAATTTCTCCTTTCTCCAGCAATGTCCAAGAAATTGTTCTTACATACACACGACAGAGGGGTTTTTTCCATCTCTTCTATTTTTAGTAACTAGATTTAGATTATGATATTCACCACATTTGCAGCAGATAATATCTTGGAGCTAAATTTGTTTTATGTTTTTAAATTCACTGCTGTGGAAAAATACTGTAGGTATATTTGTAACAACTTCACAAACCTTATCTTTTGTGATTCTGGACTGTATCTGCCAGAAAAGCTGATCCTGTAATTTAACCCCCTGAAATACACATTTCTAATGCTCAGTGATCCATAGCAGTGAAACTATCAGACCAGGAGGAATAACACAACCTGTCTCATTCAGCTCACCAGTAAATGTGCAACTACTAATGGAATTCCTATCCTGACCACCTGTCTAGAAGACAGTGGAAGCATTGGGTGGTTCTTATTTCCTTCATAACACTTCCTGGGGTGAGCAAAAGACATTAGCAATAGTCACATTATTAGGAATGTAAAATCAACCTTCAAGCTTTAGAAAGACTTTCAGACTGCAACAGAGAAATTGTTAATAAAAAATAAAATCTGCATCTGATACAGTGAGTGCTGTTACATTTATCAATAAATAAAGTTCCAAAGTCCATTTGGAGAAACAAAATTATGTATTCTAAAAAGAGATGATGTTCCACAAGCTTTGAACAAGGACATACAATGAACTTCAACTAATATATTTTAGAATAAATGGACACAAGAATGTCATATATTTACCAATCTGGAAGGGATTATAAAAACTAGGTTTTTTTACAA
>VWZD01002262.1:171802-225853 GCA_013396695.1 Sakesphorus luctuosus | reverse complement strand
TACATCCAACAGGTACATATGAGAGAGAACCTAGGGTTCAGTTTCCTAAGTGTAGGTAACTAGTTCCAACTAATTTTTGATGTCTCCCTACAAGAAGCAATGGAAAGATTGTCAACTTGTATGAACCAGAAAATAATAACCATAAACTTTATCTTTATTTAGTGTTCCAGAAGCCCTTCCCTGACCCTGAAACTTCAGCTTATCTTTATTTCTTACCAAGGGAAAGATCCTGTCATTACTCCTAGGGAAGTTTGTAAGATCTTATGACAAAAATAACCACTGTGCCTAAGCATAAATACTAAAAGTACTGCAAATTGTGCATAGCTAAAACATGAAAACTGATTCAGAAAGGGTTGTTGCTTTGCATATGGCTTTGCAGGAAATACTGAATAGTTTTAATTTTTGCATTTGTTATAGTAGCAGTGCAAAGCATATGTAATAAAACTTACAATGTGACTAAAAATGACAGATAAGAATATGCACAATGCAATAGAAAAATGTGCTTGTTTCTTCCTGACAGGGAATAGAACGTGGTACCATACCAAGCAATACAAGCAGAAGACAATAAGTCAATATAATACTCTTTTAAAAGGAGTTGGTGAAGTAACCAAACATTGCTGTCTCTTGATTAGAACAAACCCTTTTATATACTTACAAAAGAGATAGGAAAGATGACTGCTTATCTCAGATAAAAGTTGTTTATAAATATTCACGTTATGAATACACATACTTCAGCCTGGTTATATTTTCTTACTTTATATTCATATCCTGTAGATTTATCAGTGTATTTTGCAATAAATTTTAACAGACATAATATTAAAATGTACATATAGGGGTCATGTTGACAAAATAAAGGATAAATATGCTATTTTTTATGAAGTGAAAACACATCATCTATTTCCATTGCAGCTTGAGTTTGCCTTTTTATAAAACTTTTTTCTAAATGATTCATTTTAAAAAATATATTACAAATCAACTTATCTGTACTTCATTCTCTGGATTGCAATATATATCTTTGATTGTATTCTGCTTAATGCTCCACTGTGCTTAGTCAGTTTAAGATTGAAAGTGCACATTAGTGACAACAGGGAAGAAAAGATCAATCAGATGAGCTCAGCTGAGATCGCCATATACACATCAGTCAGTGTTTATCAGGCAATTCAGTCTCAATCTCCGAGGTGTTCTGCTGGGATTGCTCACTGTTCTTGTGCCCTTTTTGTTCCCTTTACTTAGGGAATTTCATCTGAAATATAATTTTGCTATTTAAAGAGGCTGTCCAGAAAGACCCACTAGGTTCTTCTCATAAAACCAGTGTTTCCAAGTAAGGTGAAAATGTATCAAGTGGTAATAAAAGCTAATATTCCCTTGTGGATACCTTATTCTGCATATTTATAGATGCTATAAACCCTCCTTGCAGATAAACTCACAATGACTATGTTTTCCACAGTTCAAGGGTCTTCAAACATGGGTAATCGGACTTCATTTCCCCAAGAGACATAATCTATGAATTGTGTATGAAATCCTCACTATGAACAGCACAATGTAACCATCACAATTGTCATAAATGCCACAGTTTCTGCACAACCAAGAATCACAAATACCTTTGGGTGAGCCCTGAGCATTTGCAGCATCAAAATAAACTGTCCAGTTGGCTGAGTATGATGAGACACAAAATAGTATCATAATATTATCATTTTACATGATCTGTGTACAAATGATAATGATCCATTTCACCTGGTTTGAAGTCAGGACCATGCCTTTCTGTATTGTTTTGATCTGTTGGGCAATGAAAGCAACACAACCTAGTTCAAGATACACACAGAACTCCAACTTGCAGCCAATCAGCTGTAGTATCAGCTCAGCCTCATAAACAAGGTTTATTCCTCTGTGGCTAGAAAATTGGTTGTTCTAGCCCTTAGGTATCCAAGACAGATTTCACAGACAGAAGTACACAGACTTGCTATTCACACAGCGGAAAAAGACATTGTTTTCATTCATTACAATGTCCTCTGCCATCCCCACTGAAATGTTATTTTCTTAAGGTATATACAGGTGAGGAAACTGGAAATTAAGTTTAAAAAGTATTTTTTTTTCCCAATCAATCTTTGTCTTCAAAACTCAAAACTTTCAAGAAAAAAAAGTATTAGGTCCCATACACTTTTGTCTTCATATGTTCTCTTCCATTTTAAGTCAGTAAGTCTGCTCCCACGCTCAGGAAGCTATTTGCAGAGACAAAGGATGGGCACATGCCAAAAGAAGTCTCTAGTAAACCCAACAGAAAAACTTCTGTAAGGAGAGTCCAGTAGACTTCTTTGTGCATTTTGCACCTTGACACAAATGATTCTTGTTCTTCTATGCAGCTTTTCTTCCAAGAGATAGCCCATCTGCCCCCACAACTATAGCTTGTGTGGGTATAAGTCTTTGAATAATCTCCTTTGTTCCCACTGAGAAAAAAAAGACCATGCAATAGCTGACAGTTGGAGCATAGCAAAGCAAGACCTACACACCAAGATGAAAAACCCACACAGGAAAAAAGTAGTGAGCAAACAAACCAATCATATAACTGTAAATAATCTAATACAGCTATGGCAAACCAAACAGGAAAAAATATACCGTCATACTGAATTTCCCATTACTCCTCCAAAAAGTGAGCCAATACTCAGCTAAAAATATGTAAACTCGAGAACAACACATGGTAAATCAGTTCAGAAACAGAGATAAATGTGAGGGGTGGGGGCAAAAGAAAACCAAGAAAAGTACATGAGATCTCTACGTGGGAAATCATGTGATGATGGTTATATTGAGGCCTGTGAAAACTCTGCTTATCCTCTTTCTCTTCCTGCATTGCCGTTGATGCAGGAAGGATTTTTGATTTTTGATTTTCACATTTTATAGATTTTGGGAACACAGGAGCTGTAGCAAAATAGATTTAGTGGGCTAATATTTCCAGAAGGTTGAGTTTAATGTCTTTCTATCACTACTCCTGTCCCAGAACAGGGAGCTCAAATTCCTTAGCTGTTTAGTCTCCTTTTCAAGGTAGAAGATTGAAGGGTATCAAAAGAAGACATAAACACAGGGCAGAGTGACCCAGAAGCTAGAACACTGGAAGAACTCCAGGAGCCCAAGGAAGAGGAGGACTGATGAAGAGGGACCCTCACCAACCCCAGACTCAATTCCTGAGGGGTGGGACTGGGGCGGGAGAGAGGTGGAACTGGAAGTGTGTAAAGTGATGATTGGATGGATTGTATTATAAAAGCTATGGAAATTAAAGCTTGCCCCTGTGCGGGTCAATGTATTCCTGGGTGGGCCTGGGTGCTCATTAAAGTCACTACCCTTTTATCTTATCTCTTACCAAAATTTAGCTTGGAGTCTTTTTACAGAATTTTAAGGCATCACCATACCATCTGTTCTTACTTACATCCTCTCTGGTATACTGATAAAATCCTTCCGGGAATCAAGGGTATGTATCCTAATTCCGCAGCGTTTTTAAGAAAAAGAAGCTGGAAATCTCTCACCTCAAATCCGTAATCATACCAAAGTGGCCAGTTACATTCACATTTGGCCTCAATCAATAGCTGATATCCAGCAACATGTATGCAGTTCAGAGTCTTCTCTAATATACACATTGTATGATCCCTAAAAGCAGTATTTACACCTTCTATGCATTTTGCTTGTGAGTACTTGTTTTAATATCCTCAGGTTTTGTAGTGCTGGTCTTAAAGATACATTTTGTGGTAAGAAATTTGCAAATGCCATGATAGTAAAAAAAAAGGTCATACTAAAATGAGCAATAAGAGTGAAAAAATACACCACAAACCTCTTTAAACTAAGTTTTGTTTTATCTGCATTTTGTTTTGACTGCCAAAAATGAAAAAAACATGTGAATGAACAGGATGCCCTGGGGTTCCCAACACAAGAAAGATGAGGACCTGTTGGAGCAAGCCCAAAGGAGGGCCACGAAGTTGATCAAAGGGTTGGAGAATCTCTCCTATAAGGAAAGGCTGAGAGAGTTGGGGCTGTTTAGCCTGGAAAAGCAAAGACTACAGGGAGACCTTATAGCAGCCTTCAAGTACCTAAAGGGGGCTGCAAAAGAACTGGAGGGAGGCTTTTTTCAAGGGAATGTAGTGATAGAACAAGGGCGAATGGCCTTAAGGTGGAGGAAGGTAGGCGTAGATTAGATATCAGGAATAAATTCTTCGTTGTGAGTGTGGTAAGGCACTGGAACAGGTTGCCCAGAGAGTTTGTGGACTCTCCATCACTGGAGCTCTCCAAGACCAGTGTAAATGGAGCTCTGAGTTATCTGGTTTAGTGGAATCTAGTGCATGCTTAAGACATGGTAGGATTTCTGATACAGTATTTCTGCAAATAATAAAGTCAAATGTAAAAAGAGTTTTCCATTTTATATCACCACTTTTTTTTTTTTTTTTTTATAAAAAGGAATTGAGCACTGTGTTTGGCCACGTTTGATAGGCTACCATAGCATAGTCATAATCATTTAGGACTAATGTTTATGAACAGAAACATAATTTATGCAGACAAGAAGCAGAACATTGAATGCAAAAGAGCCCTTGCAAATAAAAACTTGGTAATGATGACAACGTGAGAAATTGTGAATTATGGTAATTTGCAAATTGCACACAGAAACTGTATTCTTTTTACTACATTGATACACATAATTTTGCATGAAAGTGAATATTTGAAATGAGAGGATTTTTGAACAGGGTTTTGTGTAAGACTCTGAATACGAAGAGAGATTCTGCAGAAATACTTTATAGCACAGGGAGGGACTGATGTTTTGTGGGCTGCAAATAATAAGATGATGGTAAAACAGATGCAGTTACCTGAAATCCTCTTACATTTTGGAAAATTTCAGTGTGTACCATTAAAAACATAAGCGTTCTAGTTAAGCTTTATGCAGACTGCAAATATATATGCTAACATGGTAAAACCTGAGGATGGCTATGAACTTTGCAGTTCTTACTCTGGCATGTAGGCAATGTCATTGCTGATGATTCTGAACAGGCTCTGTAAATTTGTGACTCGCCGAGGACTCTCATGGCAGCTGATTAATATCTGGAAACTACTGTGCTAAGGAGAGATACTGCTTTTATTCTAATATCTCTTTTATAATGTAGCAGGCTTATTTCAAATTTGGGAGATTTTTTTCAATGCTTGAGGAATTCTTCTGTATTCTCATTTCAATGAGGGCATAAAAACGGCATAGTTTTAAACAAGAGTTAAACTGGCAGTTACTCTTGCATATATGTACTAAAAACTAAAATCTCATCATTGGCAAAAAGCAGCATCTTTCAGTAGATCCTAGCTATAATTGGAAATGCAGGTCATCTAGGACTTTTGAGTGAAGCCAGTTTAGGAAACACTGAGACAAACTTTAGTGAGATATATTGTACTCTCCTAGTTCAACACGAGAATGGCTTTCCACTGTCTATTTTCTGCTCCAAAAAGGATAAAAAGGATAAGACTTGCTGGTCTTTTGTGAATGTCAACACATTTTCTTGCTTTTATCTTCTGCTGAGAAGTATGCAAAGCCATATTTTCTATAATTTATTGTTATTAAATATTAAATATGTGTATTTACAACATTTAGATATCACAATGTTATTTTTAATAACATAAGAAAAGGTAAAGTATTGCTTCAAAAATTTTCAGTAGTAACTGAGTATACAGTAGCTAATTATTAAATAAAGTCTCAAGAACTTGGATATATTTCAATGCAAGAGCATAGCACAATTATTAGTGTTTATGGTTTTCATAGTTCTGTGAGAATGTTTTCTCTTCTGAACAGATGAAACCTTAAATTTGAAAAAAATTGCGGTATCATCACAAGCATTCAGGTTCATTAAGATCATAATAGAAACAGAAACTATCATTATATTAACAACTAATTTGCCTCAGGACCACTAGATAAGATGAACCATAACATTCTTGCCTTTGGTCTTTTCTACTAATTACTTAATTATATATTCATTATAATCAGACTGCTATTCATCTTTTCCATGAAAAGAAATATCTCCTCACTTGTTTTCATGGGAGGTGTGTAATGAGCTTTTCTATTGTTTTTTAATCCAAAGGCAAATATCTATCTCAGTGCCTGTTCACTCCTGTTCCTTTCTCTCTGGAAAGGAAAAACAGTTTCCTTACTGACTTCTTTTATTTTGAATTTGTGTTTCACAGTAATGATTTTTAGCTTTTATATCTCTGATGGAAAGGGAGCCAAAATTGAAAGAGATTGATCTGCTGGAAAAAGACTGTTTTTTGGATTTCTGCCTCACATTACCTCCAGTTTAGTCATTTTGCCCTCCACAGATTCCATGGAAAAACTAAACACAAGCTCTTTTCCCCCAGCCAATACCTCAATGCCTCCCTTCTTTTTCACTTTCTGTGTTTCCTCTGTGCCTTGAGCATAAATATTTGTAAATCCATCCCTGGCAGGACTGCACAAATCAGCAGACAGCACAATGCTCTGGCAGTGGTCCTCAGTGCACCAGGACCTACGTGCCACCCTTCAAGCATAATTTTTAACCACTACATCTCTTGTAGGGAATAATTTTTCAAAAATGCCATTAGAAATAACAGTTATGATATATTTAATATATAAGCCAAGCAGAGTAGATTATTTGATGGTCTTTTCTGCCTGGAACACCATTATCTAAAGCTAAATAGAGTCTCCAAAGCAGCATAATTAGTGATTAGAGGATAATTAGTAATCTGGTGGGGCCTTGGTGCTGTGGCCTGTAGGTATGAAGAAATTCAGTAAAATAGAAAGAATCATTTTAATTCCTTTTGAAGTTCTACAAAAGAGCTAGAAATGCTTGCTGAAATCATGTATACATCTAGACAATACTTGCCTCTCTGTAGATGCTGGTATAAAAGCAACCTGATGCTGGTGTAAAAGCAACCTCAAACTTCTCCCTGTATAATAGGTCTTTGAAGATCATGGGTATTTTAGTGGATAAAGTGATAGAAAATTTGCCCAGAGAAAATCAGCTTCCAAACAGTCGTAAGCTTTTGTTGGGACACCTTGGAGCTACCAGTGACAAGTGGTGGCAGATCCTGACTGGCAGGGCCCATCACTCCCCAGCCAGGATCAGGGCAGGCAGGGACATCAGTACAGCTCCATCCCCAGGCATCAGGCACCTCCCTGGGGATAGGGATGGGCCAAGGATGAGCAGAGTCATCAGCCCACAACCGTGTTGGGGCAGGACAGGGCTGTGGAGAGCTGGACACTGTCCCTGCTGCATCAACACTGGGGCAGGAGCTGAGGGTCTCAGGGGCCTGATGTGGGGTCCTGGGACTGGAAAGGGCTTAGAGAGCTTAGCATAAATATCATATCTTACTTTCTTCTTCAAGTTAAAATTCCTCTTAGAAAACTTCTATTTAAATGGAAGCTGCATCCTTTGATTCAAAAAAAAAAAAAAAAGTTTTGGCTCTGTGTGTGTGATGTGCATTTAAATTTAGGGAGCAGAGATAAGCATTTTAGTCTGTATTTTAACAAGAAAAGGATGTAAATCTTAATATGATAGCCCTGATAAGCACATGCAATTGTCACAAAAGAAATCTTGATAAAATACCCAAATAATGAACTTAAATGGAATAAGAATCAGTTCTTGCATATAGTTAATGGATAGCTATGTAAAAAATCTATGATCTCAGTGTCATATGCAGTGTTTATCAGCTAGCAAAACCAGACACATACAAAGCTGTTTATTTAAAAATAAAATAAAATAAATAATGAAATAACATTTCCCTAGCAAAGTTTACAGTCATCCAAAGAAAGTAAAGTTATTCTGGAAATACTGCCTTTAGTGGACTGTTAAATAATTCACAAGCATATTATTTCATTTGACAGAGAACTTGTTCAATATGCTTTTCAAATAGAATTTTCTTGGAACATTGTGTTTTCATCAATGCTTAGCACTGTGTATGACTTTTCTGATACAACAAAAGCACTTCGGAGTTCAAAATCAGTATTTATTACATAAAGTTGTTATCAGTTAACTACTTGCATGAAGGTTCCACAGTAATAATAATAATGGCCAATCTTCGCGAATGAAGATTTGGGAAGGGCTCTCCCCCCGTGGGTGTGCCCTTCCAGCCTGTGCAGTGGAGTTTTTTAGGTGAGGCTCGGCGTGCGCAGAACTGGCCCCACCGTTTAAGTCCTAAGGTTCATTTGCCATGACCGAGCGAGCTTGGACAGTGACAGTGAAGTCTCCTTAGGACTATCTACAGCACCCGGTACTAACCGGGGCTGACTCTGCTTGGCATCCGAGATCTGATGGGATCGGATGGCAGGGAGGCATTGAACTGCCGGGGACAGTCCCTACACTGAGACTCGAACTCGCGACCTTGGAAGTCGGAGACCGGAGTTCTCTCCACTACGCCGCGGGACCGTCCCAGGTTCCACAGTATTATATGGAAAAAAGGTGAAGCCAACTTCTGTTTGGCACTCAACACATTCATTCAAAGACATCTTCATCCCACTGATGGCAATGTGGACATCTTCAGGGAGTAGACATGGATAACTGCTCCACCAAGAGCAAGTAAATGTTTAGCATAATATTGAGAACACAAAAACAGATTCCTGAATTTTTATCTGCAGCTTGGACTAATGTTTATAATATTCTTCAAAGTTTATGTCGTTAGATATTATTTTCTAGAACACTGAATAACAGCTGGGAGACACATTATGTTCCTAATTTCTCACCCTGTTTCCTCCATTACTTTCCCAAAACATAACAAAAGACAGGATCTTTATCAAAACATTTCCTCTAAGGTAATGCTGAAGGTACTCCTGATCTTTGTGGTTGGGAAAGGGGGGAGAAACAAACTCACAGTACTGCAGACTCAGAAATTTCCAGTTTGACTTATATAAATGGAAAAGTTCTTTAAATATTAAGAACCACAGCTGTTTTCAAAATTTTGCTGGTTTGATCCAGGCCTTCCCTGATGGTAAGATTTCTGCTTTCAAAAAATTAATATTTCTTCTGTACTCTCAGTGGCTACTGCAGTGAAATGAAAAACAAAGAGGGGTTCATTAATTGTTGCTGTGCCAATTTATCACTTTTATTTTTCTTGTTCATTTGTTTCTTTGTGAACGCAATTACTGCATAACCTTTAAAAGAAAAGACTCTTCAGAGCACCTAGAATATCAATTTCTTGTACTTGATGGGATCAAAATTTTATTTTTGCACAGAGTTATCCTGAATTATCCATCTCCCCTGTAAAATGAAAAGGTATGTTGGCTCTATTCTCTAAAATTCTATTTTTGTTTCCATCTTGCTCCTTTTGCATATAAGTTCTAGAATATTGTTCAAAATGTAAGATGATTCATGTAATTTGTGTACATTTGAGACATTTGTTCCTACATGTAAAAATGGAAGAGAAAATCAAACTTCTGTTTGTATTGCACTCAAATCATACATATATAATAGTGAAACAGGAAAACTAAGGGTAAGAACATGATAGAAAAAGACAAAATGAAGAAAGAATGAAAATATATTCAGTCAACAGAGGTAGTAGGGCACAAAAAGTATTCTGACAGAAGTTAAGTGATTAACAGAGCATTTCTTTACATGGTTGTAAAGGAAATACGTTTAATACTTATAGTTTGCTCTATTTTTTTCTTAAGAAACCCCTACTAAGAACAGAACAACTGTTCGTCTAAGGTAAGGCCGAGCCCAGAGACTTCCTGCTACTGAAAATGTAAAATTGGAAACTACAAAAATAGCAGCCTATTGCATTGAGGATGTTTGTACTAAAGAGAAAGTTCAGTCTTTTCATATGACGGACACATTGGGATGGGTTTTGTGACATCCCCAGGAACAAGGACAGTTTGGAAAACTCACTTTATTTCATGACCTGCCTCTCTCTTAACAAAGAAAGAAGGTGTAAAAAAACAGAGTACTTTTAATTTCCTTTGTCTTTTTTTTTTTTTTTAATTTTAGGCACAAACTGGCATAATTCTTGCAGTATTTTTCCATTTCAGCATGGAAGTAATCTCAATTTTAAGATTAGTATAAGGAGACCTATTTATTACAACTGTTCACATTTTTCCAACTTTTATCATCAGAAGTAATAATGTTGCTTCTCACACTCGTGTGCATACCTATCCATTCAAGTAGATCTATAGCATCACTCTCCTTATAGGAGATCATGTCTGACTGTCTTCTAATGTGACCTACAATATGTTTCTGCATCCTATTAAGGGCTTTGATGTCATCTCACTGTAAAATTTGAACAACAAAACCAGAACAGACTGCTAACAAAACCTATTAATCAATAATAGTAGCTGCAATGTATTTTACATGGTATTGTTTAAATCCTTTTTGCTAAAATCGAAAGATTTTGCACCAGCTGAACTAAACTAACATTTTCAAACATTAAATAATGCAAACCTATTAACACTTTTTTCCTGGTCCATTTCTTACTCCAGAGGGTGGTTGGACAGTGGAACAGACTCCCCAGGGAAGTGGTCACAATACCAAGACTGACAGAGTTCAAGAAGTGTTTGGATGATACTCTTGAGCACACAGTATGGCTCTTGGGGATGGTCCTGTGCAGGGCCAGGAGTTGGACTTAATGATTCTTGTGGGTTCCTTCCAACTCAGCATATTCTGTGATTCTGTGATCTTTCATATGTACAGTAAAATATTGGTATCTTTCTTGCCTCTACAGTATGGAAATGGAGGTACCACTATAAATTGATCGTGTCAAGAGGGAGAGATAAGCAAATACATGGAAATTCACAAGTCTCTGAATATGTGATATGTCAAATCCTTCATATAAAAAACAAACAAACAAACAACTCCCCAAAACAAACAACAAACCAAAGCAAACAATAAAAAAATGCCCCCAAAATAAAAACCCTGGGCACTGTATTTTTTTTTTTATCTTGCAATTTCTGAGTTTTGTTGTGGTTTTTTTTGTTTTGGTTTTTTTTTTTTTTAACTGAGCAGAATCTTTCCTATAGCTATGTTATAAGGAAGCCCTTTTGCTTTTAACACAAAGGATTCTCTTCTGGCCTTCTTTCAACATTGGCATGTCTGAATCTGTGAGATCTGCCTACTGGTAAATCAACAACATTTGTGTCATAAACTGATGTTCTGACTATGTAGAAAATAATTGTTATGCACAGGTTTCACTAGATGCAAGTGTGAGAATGTGAGTTAGCAGGAAGAGCTATGGGTGTAGCAGGAAAAGATAAAACAGTTGATGTGAACAGTTGATGTGATATCTTATGATGTGTATTTTTCTGCATTGCTTTTCATGCTGTACAATATCCCCCGCAAACACACATGGTCTCCTTATCTTCCTTGTGCCCAAGGTGTGTTCCTCTGGTGTTCTGGAACTCTGTTCTTCACAACTGGTGAAGAAAACCATTGATTAACACATATTTTACAAAAGGTGATAATTCCTATTTGATATTTCCAGTTAAGACAGAATTCAGTTCAATGTGTAAGTCACAGCACTCCCAGAGCTTTCTTTAGGAGGCAGATATCTCCTTTTAAGCCACTCTTAAGTTTTCTCCTTTGCTTTTCAGCATTATGATCTCATTAGACACACACACACGTGGAGAAGAAGGTAATTTTCAATGACCATAAAGAAAATGTTAATAGAAAATTACGTGAATGATTATGTTTCAGTTGCAAGGCCTGTTATTTTATTAAAAATGGGGCAAAAGGACAGAGAAGAGATAAATTACGTATTCAAGTTTTCTCTTCATATGTAAAACTAATGAAAACCTTTGATAACTTTGAGAAAAGAATTAGAACTATTTCCTGTTATAGCTGTAACTTGTATCTGACTTAGGAACAAGCCTTGTGTTTACTAAAATATTTCTGGGGCTTCAAATTACTTTCTTTTGGTTTTGGGGGGTTTTGTTGTTTGTTTTGTTTTTAATGCTGTGCTACTTTTTGTTCCTTATATTTTGTGTTTAAGCTGTCAAATTCAGTACATAGCTTTTAATACCAAAATATTTGATAATCACAAAAGAAAGCTTAAAGGTATGATGACAGAAACGTGCTGAAAGACCTCAAATTTGCTGAACTTGCTTCAGTCTGTGATCTAAGGTCTATAAGAAATAACTGCTCATTCTCGACATTTACTGATCCTGTACATCTTACAGGAACTGCAGTGCTACTCCCTAATGATTTAAAATTGAAAAACAAAACCAAAAACAATACAAAGAAAGAATACAAAGCATCAGAAGACTTAAGTTTCAGAAATTAAAGTTTAAATCCTAGTCATGTTGAAAGCAGAAATATTTATCCTGACTAACATAGGGAAAATCCCAACAGCTTTCTTAATGTTTTCTGACAACAGACTGTCCTTCTATAAAGTGAAAACTTCTTTGTAAGTGAAGTGAAGAAATTTGCATTCAGTATCAACCTGATAATGGAAAATAAAATATTCTGTGCCTCAGAGTAGAAAGGTGTTTCAGTTCAGGTTTTGCACATGTCTAAGAAATGAGAATAATAACTATTTTCCTTTGTGTCACTTGAAAAATAGAAATCTGTTCAACAAGCATGCTGCACAGTTGTACTTCTCATTTGAAACTGAGATAAGGAGGAAACTGCAATTGTAGGAGATCTGCATTTGAATTTAAGTCATTGTGGGATTGAGAATGATTGAAACTTAACAATGACATTGATACATTTTCTATATTCACTTACCTACTGAATTTTCAAGTCTTAAAATCAAGGCATCTTTTGTGAGGCAAACCGAAAAAGATCTTTCAATGACTGAGATGGGATTCCCTGGGGATTTAAGAATTGTGTCAAGTTGAATCAATGTTTCAGTAAGAACATGGCAAATATTTCATTGTTCATGTTCTTCAACGGTGTTAGAATTTTTAATTAAGGATTTAGCTTTGCTGATTAGCCCTCAAGGACTAGTATTTCATATTAAATACTATGAAAAGAGGATGAATTTTGCACAATGATTTATGAGATTTTTATTGGTATACTAAGATAGCAAGGACTGATGTATTTAGTTAACTTTGCTGTTCTTGCACCCAGTAGAAGTAATGAAAGATCTATCTAAATAAAGCATTTTCAAAAAGACCTCTCAGCAGTCTTGTTATGGAGCATAACAGGCCAAACACAATAAGTCTGGGGGAAGTTCTCCCTGAAGCTATTTGAAAGCCCACTGCCTTCTATCCACTCTCTTTTTCCATTCATGGGTTTTTCTCACAGCCTGGAGTCCTGGACAGGAGTTTCAGCACCACCCAAAAACCTCAGCCTTTGCAACCAGCCCAGAAACAGTGAGCAGAAATTGAGTCAGTTGTAGTCAGAACTGGAGACTGGGAAATAATTTTGTGTAAAAAATCTCTCCATACCCTTCTCACTAGAAAACTGTCTTTTCTTTTTCTTTTCCCTCTCTCTTCTCCTCTCTCCCTATCTCTTTTTTTCCTCTGCAGTTTCTGAGCTTCTTTATTCACATGCTTTAGCACATACACAGCACTTTTTCAATGTGTTTGATATGACACAGTTTTAGCCATTCGAGAATTTTCTGTCTTCAAGATTACAGTACTGTGGTTTCTAAAATACACAAAGCAAACAAACAGTGGTTCTATATTGCTACTAATGACTAGCAGTCTCCTGGTTTGTATAATGCCAGTGACAAACTTTCATAAGAAAGATATTCAAATTTAAATTGACTTGACAGATTGCTCTTATTTCATGTGTTGGGATTTTGGGCAGGAGGGGTGGTGAGGTTTGTGTTTTGTTAGTTTTCTTCAGAGATCTGTCTTAGACCAAGTCATCAGCCTTCATGAATGTTTCCCCTAGCAGCAGATAGCATAGGTAATACACAGGAGCAGAAAGGAGGGAGAGGGAGAAGTGGGAAAGGATTCAAAAGTATCTTTTTCTTCACTGAGGCATGGTATCTATTTTCTCTTTGCATTTACTGATTGTTACCAAACTTCTAATGTTACATCTTTGTTCCGTACCTATAGAATATTCAATTCAATAGGTTTAATATTAAGCTTTTATTTCATAAAACTTTGGGGTATTCCCTTTAATCCTTAGTAAGAGTAATGCAACAAGGCATCCCCTAAGGAAATCAGAAGAAAATTTCATACCAGACTTCCTTATCCCATTCTGCAGTAATACATATACTACCAAAAGGCTATTTTAGGTACAGATTGTTCCATGTTTTACAGGGTATTATCTTTTGAGTTGTGCATTTCTATCCATAATTTCAATATAAAATTGACAAAGAAAACATGGATTTGCAATATTTCTGAGTGTTTGTGTGGGTTGGGGTTTTTTTTTGATTTTCCCCCAAAAATGAATCATTAACAAAACATAAGGAGATTTGAAGACTAATAATGCATTCAAGGAGAGTTCCTACTGGAAGCAACAGTTTTAAGATTGATTATTTCACATTACACCTCTATAGTGTGACAGTATTAGATCAGAGACATAAACATACATAATAACTTAAAAAATAGAAATATTTTATGTGTTATTTGTACATGATTTTTAAAATCCATTCTATTAATTAAATTTTTAGTACAGAAAAAAATTTTAAGCTTAAATAAGAAATATTTCTTCCTGAAAAACTTTAAGAAATCAGATCTTTAAAAATTTTATTTAGAAATACCTTGTGACTAGTCCTCACTAAATAAACTATCTAACCCATGGACTAGAGACCTGAAGTCCTAACTTATCCAAATCTTTCCAAATTAGAAGACTTAAAAGTTATAACCCACCTATTTTCAGAAAATATTTCCTATCTACATTTCAGAAGAAATACAATTTTTATTTAAAGAATTTTGGATTTCTTAAGGATTCTCTCCTTATTTATAATGATCATAGCTCCTAGTGAAAGTGGTTACATTTTTATGTNATTTATATTAAGAAAAATGGTACAAATTTTATAGCATCAAAATAAACCTAGATAGTCAGAGAAAAATTCAGGCTTCCTTCTTCCTCTGCTCAAAAACATTTTATGACTCCATGCATCATTTTCCTTTGTTGTTAAAAGCTGCATATAATGTCATCGCCTTCACACACAACTCAGCCCAGGGAATATTAGCACAGGTGGAAAGGGAATACAAAAATATGTGTGGGATGTGAAACAATCATTGTTGCAAACACATGAAAAGCATCCACGTTGCTCTTAGACAGGAAAAATACAGTCATTATTGTACAGTAATCAGTAATCAAATTCTTTCACATTTATATATGAAGAGGAGTAAATGTTCTATGAATATTGAATACTAATATAGTGTTAATCATGTTGAACATTAAGATTGAATGGTGGTTTTAGTAGCTTGAAAATGATCATTCTTCAATTATACTGCTGTAGCCATAGCGCGGCACATTAGTAAACACAGAAAACCAATTTCTTCTAGGTGAAAATCAAAACAACAATAAGAAAAGCTGCAATAACACTATCAACTAGTAATTAAATATTAAATAATGACAGTATTCCTAAGGGTACACAATTCTTCCGGATACAGGATTTCTACCAAGAATGTCTTGAGTGTCTTACATAGCTTGATAGGTGTTGTTTGTCCAGCTGATGTGATTTTTCTCTCACTGAACATGTTTCATTAATTTGATGTGTGAGAAAAAAGTATTTGCTGTGCAATTAACTGGAGATTATTATGGTCAAATGTCTCTTTCCTGTAGAAAGAGATGCTTGTCCTTTAGATGCGTTAAAAAGTACATCAGCACTTGGTAAACAGAATGAAACTGTGGGGAAAATATTTTTAAAGGTATTTAATTGGTAAAGAAAACTGATGCACATGTAAGAATTTTGCATTTGCTTAATTGAAGTAGCAAAGACAAAAATAACAGTTACCATGTGTGTAGATATGATATTTGCCAAAGTCATACTAGTACATCCAGTAAAAGCAACAATCTTTTTTAAGAAAAATACATGTCCTTGTTCCCAGTCTCATTTTAATATTACATATAAAATATTTTATAAAACTAATAATGTTACTCTATATTCTGATAAATGAAAAAGAAATCACTGAAAATTATGAGGTGAAAATCACAGTATTTAACAGCCAAGACATTTTTTGATGACACAGTAAAATAGATATATATATTCACTGCAAACCACTGGAAAGGAAAGTTTGACCTCTTGCTCCTAAACACTTAGCCACTGGTCAATTGAGGGATTTGGTACTTTTGGTAATAGTACAATACAAGGCCCACTATTTAAAGGTTATGATGACTTCAACTAAAATAAGTAAATAAGTAACTAAATAAGAAAATAATTTAGCTAGTTAGTGAGTAACTAAGGGGACATCATGCATGGTACCTTTTTCTAGCACTGTGTTTCAGAAACACCACAGCTATAAGAAGACTAATGCAACTTAGTCAAAGAGAAAACGTATAAATAAAACTGAGGAAATGTTAAACAGATAAATTATAATGAATTCTACCTCTAATATACATGGAATTGTTCGGTCTACAGCACGGTGTTCTAGGCATTCAGTTAGGACTTACGGTTCAGCTCCTAAATTCTCCACATGCTTTTTTGTGTTTTACATTCATTCAGGTAGTTATAGTCAGCGTAGATAAACTAGGAGGAACTCTACAGCCAATTCAAGCACAGTAAAGCTAGAAAAAATGTAGCATTGAATCTTCATAAATATGTTCCTGCAATAGTATGAAATACTTAAAACATAGATCTAAACCCACATACATACATCTAAATCCAAATCTATATCCAGATGTAAAAATACATATACATAATAAAAAGTGTCAAAATGAAAATGTTTTGGAATATCTCATTTCTGAAACTTTTCCAAATGTCCCTATCTTTTTTCCAGGCCAGACATCATCGCATAAAATTCCTTGAATATCTCTAGATCCAACAACAGATCATCCTTATCATAGAAAGAAAGTTAAAAATGTCGTTAATTGTAAGGACTTGAAAATCACAGTTGCCTGTCTCAAACACTGTGTAGGTCATAGAAGGATTTTCCCATGAGATCAGCACAGAATGGAACATCAGGATGGCACTGGCTTGGCTACTGTGCTGGTCATCTTGGAGTGGCTAAAAGGTAATTTCAGCAGGAGGAGATCACAACCATTGACAACAACCCACTGACTCAAAAGAAGAGAAAGACTGAGCATGGGACTCATTAGCATTAGAAGCAAGGGAACCATTTAATCAATAGAATAAGAGAACCGTGAATCCATGTATTAATTCCTTTGTTTACAAAAATGTATAAATATTGAATAGTTTTTAACAACCTTGGGATCCCCATCACTCAGAAGCCCAGGGTGACAAAGGATCCACAGGTGGTAGCTATCTTCTGCCTCTCTCTGTCTCAATCTCTCATGCTCTCTCTCCCTCCTCTCTTTTCTTTTTCTTTCTATCTCTCTATCTTACATTTTATTGTAAAATAAAATCTGTACTGTTGACTTTGGAATATGGTCTCATGTGCACCTTAATTTGGGCAGAGGCATCTCTCAATAGTTATATCTGAACAACAGTTTAATGCAGTTAGAAAATAGACACAAAAGCACCTATTCCATAATTCTTGAAAATTTTGCCTGGAGTTTTTTGAATTCTGTCACGTTAGTTCTGTAGAAAAAGTTAAAGTGTCAAACTCTGTTAAAATACCAAACTGGGTAATGAACAGAATTTGAACCTTGATCTTCAGGTTCCAGATTCTACACAACTTTGAAATATTGACTGTATTACCAGTGTCCTTTAATAAAACTGTGAAATTAAATTAAAACTAAATACATTAAGGGAACATGCCAGCTGCAAAGGTCAACATTCAAAAGCAAAGAAATAACAAAGTCTAAGATGGATAGTACACTATAAACTGAAGAAAGGAATAATTTTATTTTCATTCTCACTGCTCAATAAGCAAACTCCTTTCTCATTAATTCTGCAGTGACCATCTTGTGTGCTGAAGGCCTAATGGCTGAAAAAAACTGGTGTTAATTTAGCAAGATGTATAGGCCTCAGAAACATTAACCAAAGTTTTCTGTTTTGTGAACAAAAATTAACTCAGAATAAGACACAGATCTGTACTCTGAAAGGATTCAAAAAATCAGAAAATATTTATACTTGATGAAGTCTACGTCTTTTAAATGACAGACTAGGTTTGCTCTGAAAAGTACCTAATGAATAAATGGTAAAAGTGAACACACCTAAACAAGAAAGTAAAAAGAGAGATGAAGAAATTAGTCAGGTGAGTGAAGCTGTAGTGGGCAAGAGGCTTAGCAACATTAAAAATCATATTCAACACAATAACTTAGTTGTCTCATGCCTTTTCCACAGACCCATACATTGGCAGCCACAAGTGATTCCTACAGAAATAGCTCCCTAAACTACAGTATATAATAAAATGAAAAGTTTTTACCCAAAGGTCGTTCCCAAATACTTTTGATATGCAATTTCTTTCACAGGAAAAGAAATTTATTATAGGTCTGGATCTGGACTTGAGAGGTCACATAATTTGTGAGGCAATTTACAGGTGTCAGTTTTCTTTCCTTTATATAAAACTTCTGGTAATCATGCTGCAAGACTTAGTTTCCAGTTCTAAGTGCTTATAATCCTTTGTCCTCTGTTCTTTTGCTGTGAAGCCCTGCTGCTTACCTGCTCTGGAACTGTAGGCAACATGCATGCCTCAGTGTGCATGTCCAGAGCTTCCTGGTGAGCAGCTCCAAAAGAGTATTTCCTTGCCTGGCATTAACCCACTTTAACCTCAGTCCTGAGCCGTGGTTAGCTGCAGGACCAATGCTGGTCTTCAGCTGCATAGAAAGGGCCAAGGAGAAAGACTTTGAGAGGTTACAAAACGGTGGTATCCTCCCTGAAAACCAAATATCGAGATAAGGGATCTTCCAGGCCTAGAAGTGGGTAAAGATAATGCTGCCAAGGTTTTATTTTCCCTGGGAGTGCACATTCAGTTTCGCTGATCTTTTTGAAACAAATCGGGATTACAGAACTAGAAATGAGTAAAGGGTAAGGCCCAACCATGACCAGGAAAGCTGTTTATTCCTTGGTCAGATCTGTGTGAAGACACAAAAAAACACACACTGCATCACCCCAACATTAAACCAAAGCAGTCACATCTCTGTAGTTTTTCCACAATCAAAATCTCCCCCTGAAGTGGCTTGCAGAGCAAACAGCAACCTCACAGGAAAAGTATATGCAAATGATGCAGCAAAGGTGCAAGGATGTGTAGATCTTAGAGGGCACTTACCTATGCCTGAAACTGTTACTAAAAAGGAGAAACAGGAGATTAATTTGCTATGGTATTTGCCACAAAATATTACAGTTCATAACTGATAACTGAATGTCTTCACTGATAAAAGAGATATTATAAAAAGTAGAGCAGACATTACATTGCTCTTAAGAGACATAACATGATTCCTTTTGTAATAGTCTTCTGTCACATGTCACAATATAAGCTTTTGTGATATTATCCATTATGACAAGATAGCCACAAAACTAGTGTTTCCTCTTAGGTAAAAAGAACTTCTTTTCCATGACTTTCTAAAAGAACCTGTCCTGTGATGTTCTGCCAACCATTAAAACATTTAGCCTAGCTAAATGATCAGAGGAAGGCAGGCTGTCTCATTTAGAGCCCCATGAATGCCGTGGTTTCTTTGGTTAGCACTGTGTTACTTTTGTGGGTTTCAGAGAGGTCTATTTGCTTTCTGTTTACATTTGTTGCCATTGGGAACTATGTACCTCTCATATCTCAACTGATACTAGTAATAAAACAACATAGCTGGGGGCAAGCTGTCAACTGAATAAGGCAGTAACACCCTTTGTTAAAAAGCTTCACAAGGCAGTTGTGGTCATGATCATGAAGACAAAAAAATATTAAAATAAAATTAGCAGAAAATCCTTGACAGTTATTTATAACTAATGACAATAATATTACACCAAGCAAGGTAATGGACAGAGGGAAAAGGGGTGAACTGAAATGATGGGTAGTGCAGATTTCTTCAGATGGAAGCGCTTTGGAAATTTTTTACCACCTGCTGAGTAGCTCTGGCAAGTCACACACATAAAACTCCTCGCACTGAGAAGGAGAAGTTTGACTTAAAACATGCCAGATTTTGACCAATTAACCCAGCTTTTCTAGCTCTCGAAGTTGAATCACAGATCTCTAATGATAAATAAGACTGCACATACCTAACAGTATTTGAAAAAATTGTTAACACTTTTCCAATTTTATCCCTACAGAGAAAGAGAAAACATATAAAAACACCTTAAAACACTAAGCACCCTCATTGCACCTCACAGGTATATGACACAGACATACTAAACTGAACTTGCTACTTTTTCCTTCTCTTTCTCCTTTCCTAAAATTTTCTTCTCCTTCTGTTCCCTCTCTACCTTTGATTCTGTCCCCTCTTCCTCTTCCTTTCCTTCTGCCTTTTCTCCCTCTTCTCCAAATAAAAGAAAAAGAAAAAAAAAGCATAGGTGCCTACCTCCCATCGAATGATACTGGGCTCATGCTATTTGACTAGAAATTAATAGCCTCATCTTGAGACCAACTGTAGCCATTATCATTCTGCTGAAAAAGATTTTTGAGCGTATACTTAAAGAACACAATTATGAAAAGTACCTACAAATTGATTTTAAAATGCATAAGACACACAGAAAGGTAGTTCGGTGAATCGCTTGTAATTTATGATCTTATATTTTCATTAAAAGATCCTTTCAAACTCAACTAACAGCAGAACTTAAATGAGCTTTCTTGCATGTTAGCAAACATGCACTAATGCTGACAGATGCTGATCTGACCTCTACTTATTAGGATCTGAGAGCTGGGTTAGGTACCATCTGCCATCCTTTAGGAATGCCACCTGAGAGTGACTTTACTGATGCATAATGATGGAAAATTGCTGTTGTTTATACAATACTTACAGTTCAGAAAATGGAGGCAGAATTTGAAAGAAAAAAAATCATTCAGCTACTACACCTGTTGCAGAAAACTTGGCTCCTAACCTAACTGGCTATACAAAGTAAAAGCTTCTAAAATATTTCTCATGTCAGAAGAATATTTAGTTCAAGTTTAAAACACAAAAATGAAACTTTCATTTATCTTAACAGTGATAAATTAAAGCGCTATGGAGTCATGACTATTAACTGAGGACTCATAGGAACTTCTTGTAATTCCTGTAAGTACCAACGTCTTCCCTTACCTTCAGTTCTCTGTCTTACAATCTGGACATCTACACTTTTACTGTTCCCTCTAAGTAAATGGGCATTTCTTAAATACAGTCCTTGCAGCACTCAGCAACCTTCTTTTCGGAGTTTACACATTACAATTTGATTGGTAAATTGAGTCTCAAAAGTCTAAATGGCTTAGTGAAGGTTATGTACTAATTTGTGCCTTAGTTACTTGCTTACAATTAAATATTTCTATACACCCTCTGCAGCAAATTGTCCACATTTCTACAGTACAAACCCTGATTAAATACAATACAAACCTGATTAAAGCAACAAGAAATGAAATAGGTGTTTCAATTAGTATAGACATCTAGATCTAGTTCAATATATATGGTAAATAAAAGCATATTAAGTATTTCAATGCGCTTATTGTAATCTAAATATGGTATAGGTGACAGAACTTGATACATTTAATAAAAACATTATGTATTATGCCTGATAATGTAACAGAAATTGCATGTTAATAATACTAGGTGTGTTTATGTTTTCAAAAATCAGTATAATTAAAAAGCTAATGAGGTAATATATCAGAATAAGAACTACATGCAATTCCATTATTTTTCCCACATTTGATTGCTCAAACTGGACACAATGATCTTATACAAAGTCCAGAATAGAATTTAAACAAAGGGGAATGATGAGGGAAACAGAAATGAAAGGTTGTCCACATTTATCTTTCACAATCTCCTAAATCATCCTTCACATGATTACCTTACTTTCTGATGAATTTGTCAGCCACCTTCTATTATTAAATGATGTTGAAGAGAATTTCTATAATGCTCAAACTTCCTTTTCAAAAGCAGAATTTGCAAACATCAGAAGAATATTTGCCTTATGTTCTGAAGCATAAAGATAAAAGCTGAAGCTGACAGTGATTTTCTACTTGTGGAAAAATGTGTGCTCATCACAGATAGAACAAAGATCGATCCCAAAACAGTCATATAAAACTCCATTATTACTTCTTCCAGGTTCAGCTCTTTAGGACTAGAATATGACTGCCCTCAAAGGCTTGAAAGTTGTATCAACTCTGACTCTCTATTCCCATTCTATAACAAACCAATATCACATAACAGATAATTGGCTTCAAATTTCTGGTGGATTGAAATCCCACTAGATTAGCAGTAGAAAACATCAATTTTTCTGTGTGTTCTTTCTAGCCTAAAAAAAAAAAAAAAGAAAAAAAAAAGAAAAATAAAGACCCAAGAAAGCAAATTAAAAGAGGAAGTTTTATATCTCTGGTCACTATTGGTGTTTTAACACACACTCTGTTTCAGTTTGACAGTGTAACACATAAAACATTTGGTGATTAACTTAAGAACGAACTATTTTGTAGTTTAAGGTCATGTATGTAAATGAATCTGAATTACTTTTGCTAGCCCATCTGTTTCTCTGACTGCTGCTGGCTTCTTCTTCAGAGGGATAGAAAACAGTAATTTTGTTGCATCATTGTTAACACCTGTGATTTTTACAAGCTGAAACAAATATGCTGGGTTGGCAGAAAAGGTCTTTACTTTTAGGTGGTCGTTTAAGGCTGAACACAGGTGGAAGGCGGCCAGCACTTTAAACCCTAGATAAATTTATTAAAGTAAGAGACAAGGCTGGCTGGGCACTCAACTAGATGAGCCTTAAGGTCTCTTCCAACCCTAACCATTCTATGGTTCAATGATAATAGAGGCTTCCCTATATCACCCTGGCAATAAAAAAAATATTGTTAGGAATCATAGCCTTTAATCTCATATCGTAATTGAATCCTTATCAGGTAATTTCACTTGTGCAGCTGTGAAGAACACCAACGATTCTTGGAAACAATCAGGAAATGTTCTGCCTGGGAACCATAGGCTGGTGACCACTGATGTAAAGGTATGTAAATAAGTTTGTGATTTTACACTTTTCTTTAGAATGCTGTCTTCCTCTTTTTCATGCTCTATTTAACATTTTCTTCCTCTATCTCCCCTCTTTAGGTTTTCTATTTCCATGCATGAAATATACTTTTTGAAGAGAGAGACATTTATGGCTTGATATGTAAGTAGTAGAGTGCCTAAATATTGTGATAACGTGAGAGGGTTTTGCAGGACGCAAACACACTGCTTTCTAAGTCAGAGCGGTTGTCTGATTCAATACTAGTCCATCAACTCTGATATAAGCACTAGAGAAAGTCTCTATACTTCAAGGAACAGAGTCATATTTCACATTTACATCCTGCACCTCAAGTTGGTTGTGAAGTTAATGGCAATTAAAAAAAATAAAATTTAAGTAAGATTTTTAGTCATTGATGGGTAATAAAAGTGATGCCTTCTTTAAAGGGAAAAATTATCAGATTCTGTCAAAGAAATTGCTCCAAAGAGAGTGAATATGTTTCAAGTAGAAAGTGTAGTGTAGAAAGATCTCATAGTACTTTTACTCTTTCTGCCAATAGATGAAGAACACATGCATTAGGCTTGGTAAATGTGTTGGTTACCTTTGATATGAGAAAGCACAAAGTTGTTGCCTTGGTAGTGAACAGAGATACTCTTGAGAAGGCTTCATCTTTTCTGTGTGAGGTTTCAAGTGATAGTGCTGATAAAAAATTCTTTTGACCTCAGGTAAGGATTGACTTATACCTGGCTTAGTCTTTTATCAGGCCAGCAGGATTGTGAAGTGTAACAGCACCTGCTCCAGAGTTTTCACTGTGGTGGTGGCATTCACAAGACTCAGAGACTCTTACAAGAGCTATCACAAACTTAACCAAGGAAAAGGTAACAGCTTGGCAGATGAAGCTCAGTTCAGATAACTTCACAATTGGTAGGGTAGGTGCTTCAAAACATAATGCAAAGTAAAGGTTTCCCTGTGAGTGCTTAGTTACCAGTTTTTTTTGGGGGGGGGAGGGGGGGTTGAGTCAGGCAGTGAGATTTCCAGCCAATTGTAACATCAGTGTACATCACAGTGCATCACATCATCATTGTATAAACACGATGTGCAAAAGGTACTTTTATTTTTCATCTTTTTCTGTTTTCTATGTGACGGTGTCCTACCACTTGCATATAGTTTCTCACAGACAAATACCCCCAAATAAGAATTGGTGGAGGATATTACTGTCTGAGACTATTTGATTCATCCCTCATGTCTTGTTATCCTTTCTCACTGCTTCAGCTAGAAATTGGCACAACAGTTATTTTCTCAACTCTTGGTGATACTGATTTGCATTTTCAAAACAAATTATGTATTTGCTTTTCATTTAGACATGACTTAGCCATGCCACTCCTCCAGGCTGCAATCACAGACCAGTGAGGCAGCCATTCAGTTACACTTTCAACTCTCACAAAATTTTTAGCATAGCAGAAAATAATGTTGATAATGGAGGAGCTACAGTGTATTCATGATATACATACATTTTTCTCCAGTCCTTTGGAAGGACAATAATTAGCTGGAATCAAGGCCTTTGTATTATGAATTACCACTTTTATAGACCTATATCTAATCTTTATTTCAGCAGATAATGAAAAATATACTTTTCAGGTAATCAGACTCAAGTTTCTAAATTCCCTGAAATTACAGTTGAAGCTAGTAATGAGAAGCTACACAGGATGGACATGTGATTGTACTTGTATGTTGGTATCTCCCTAATATCATCATAGACCCATTTCATACTTTCATCACCATGAGATAGTCCTGATCCCTTGGTCCTTAGGTATCTCAAAGTTATGCACTTCTTCTTAAGATTTATAAGGTCATTGCTCACTTCTTAACTTCTCTGAAGTTTCAAACCTTAAAATTCTTCTCTGTCAGTCATTTCATGCACAGGCAGAGTATAAAACATTTGAAGATTTTTATCTCTCCAGTGTTAGAGAGTAAAAGCACCTTTTTATGCAAGAGCATTTTAATAGTTCCTATTCTATGCCATTAAAGAGTATTTTTGCATTTCATCTTATTTAAATACTTCATTATTTCAAATCTCTCATCATGTTTTCTCAGCCACAATTTTCTCTCACATAGCTAAGTAGAAAAGTCATCTGATTCCTCTTCATGAAAGTGCTTATGCCACATGCTCTTCACTCCTATGGAACAAAGCTTCTTCTCAAACGTATTTTAATGAATGGAAAACGATTAAGAACATGCTTGTCCTTAAGTATGAACCTCAATCATTTGGTTAGCTGCAACTCCAGGCTCTGGAAGGATTTTGCTCATTAGCAATTTTCTCTAGTATTTTAGAAAGATAATACGTATTTTTTTCCTTGCATACCAGTAACACATAAACTTCAAGACAACTTAAATAGAAATTTTTAGTGGTTTAGTTAATTGTAACTGTAGGCAAGCCTTTCTGTTTTCTGAATACTCAGACAATAAATCAATGCTTATTTACAGCATGAAATTCTACTTAGTAGTATAGTTCTATACTATTGTAATTATGTATTATTAAAACCAGGTTAAACTTTTATCAGGCCCACATTTATTAAATCAAGATACTGAGATAAACACTGAGTTACAGTGTAAAGTAATTTAATGGTGATCTCATGAATTAAATTAATTTGGGGGAAAAGCAAAACGAAACACCCTGTTTTTTTCTGACACTGGATAGCTGCTTAAATGCACACCTGAATGCTGGACTAGCTTCATTAATTTACTTATTCTTGTCTTTGATCAGTTTTCTCTGAATCAGTTCTTTCCTTTTCAAGGCAGTATCTTAAAGGGGTTTTATCACTGCTTTTCAAAACACTATAGACAAAAATAGAGTGTTATCTGAGAAGTTACTATCTAAAACTAGAAAAATTTTCTGGTTTGCACTTTTTTTTTTCTCTCTTTAACCTGATTAGTTTCAGATATGGTGAAAAAGAAGCATATCCAAATAGATATTCTTGTATTCAGATGTTGGTAAAAACAATAAAATACATTTTTTTATCTGCTGATAACAAATGAAGTAACACAAATAGTGTTTTTTTCCAGTGATGTGCCTTTGAATGAATATAAATTAAGAGAATGGGATTCTTGAAGACAAGTTATTATTAGAGTATACAGTCAGTAATTTAAGGTCAGTTTAACAAAACACATCTGAAAGTTATTGCTGAGGAAACATCCTTCAAAAGCATCTGCTGGAAAGTTGGAGGGTTTGATTGTAGCCCTAAAGTTATTTAAAGAAAATGTGATGTACCTGTGCCCCATAAGAAAGCAGTGACTCTGAAGAAGATACATTTCAAGTAGAAAATCAGTTGACAGTGAATTCCCAGTAGGACTCAGTGGAGAGACAGAAGAATAGAAATTAGATTTTAACCCTGAATAAAGAGGTTTTAAGGAGTCCCGCTTTAAAGGATAACAGTTGCAAGAAACAGAATCAGATACCTTATACCTGAATGAAGATGTCTTCAAACAGGAGACTTGCATGCATTTTAAGATTTATTAAAAAATAATCAGGAGATTATCATATATAATGTACAAGTACCATCTTTAAAAAAAAAAAAAAACAAACCAAAACAAACACACACACACACAAAGTGGTAGTAAAGGACTATAAGGAAGATGTCAAAGCCATTTCAGTGATGAGAAGCTGAAGACAGTGCTAAGAATATAAATGAAGACACAGCCCTTTGCAGTGACAGTGATTAGTCATCGCAGCAGCTAACCATTCACTTGTTGACTCTGTATCTCTCAAAGCCTTCAGATGAAAACTGCATATTCCCATGGAATTAATAGGAAGTTATGTCTTAGTCAAACCCAGACATTCAAATCTGTAGGCAGTGAGGCTGAATGACAAGTTTTAGCTAAGTCCAGGGGGAACCTTGTTGGATGAAATTTAATAGTCCATAGAAGATGCTACAAGGATGTTATCTAACCTAGTGGGTTCCTGTAAATTTAGAAGGTATATATTAGGAGGTTAAAAGACATTGCCCACTTTGTCATCTTATAGGTTTTGGTAGGTTATGTTGTGTCATGGACTGCAGGATGATAATTAGACATTCAGTATCCTTCATCAAAGAGAAGTAATGCTTCCCCTGAATCATTCCTGTACTATATTTGATTTGTCTAATTGAATCACTACTAAATAAAGCAAATTCATGTTCATCTCTGTGGTGCTTGAGGTGCAAATGGAATTTTGAGCAAAAGCATCAGTTAGGCATCTATCAAAAACTTTCCTGTATTAAATCACAGGCATTGCTCCCAGTGTGTGTGTGTGTGGTGGGGGGGGGAGGTTAGCTTGTTTTTTGAGATGGGCAACTTTGAGGTAATCCGGTATGTAAAATTTATCCTACTTCTAGTCATCTGAAGAAAATGCTCAGAATGAACAATAATCCCAGTGGAGTTAAATTTGAAACTATATTAGAACCCAATCTATTGCAATGTCTTGGATGTCTGACGGTACAAAGGAAAATAGTTACGGCGAATAAAACCACAAGAACCTCCCCTTAGAAACAAGATTAAAAACATGTTTTTAGGAGAGCTTTCATTTATTTTTTTTTCAACTACTTCCTGAAAGCTGTGGTATCAGTAGTCCTGGCTGAGGTTTTAGAACCTCCACATTAGCAATCACAAGAAAATGATGCCACTTGGTATATTAATTATGACAACTTACTTCACTCATTTTTCAGGTAAGTAGGGTGGTTTCTTTTGTTGTTTATTTATTTTAGCCCAGACTTCTCCAAACCCTAATTAATCAAGGAAGAAAATGTTAATTTATAAATCAAGGATGAAATTGTCATTTGCTCAGTTTTACTTCATAAACTCTTCAAGCTGCTGTTTTATGGAGGAAAGAAAAATGAGAAGAAAAAAGTATAAAATTACTTAAAAGAGCAGATAGAAATTAAGATTTCAACTGACAGAAAAAGAAAATTACATCTGAGTTAAAAAGTAGGAAAACGTGAGTTCATATCTATGCCGATATTTTTATATGCAGTTGGATTGGATTATTTCAGGATTTTTATAAAAGCTAAACGAAAAAAAAAGTTATTTGGGAATAATTCTTTTTAATATCCTGATAAAAATGCATAAGATATTTCAGATATGAGCCATCTCTTTCTCTCCACAAAGTTAGCTACCTCTCCTTCATTCAACTGATGTGGCATTCATTTTCTGTAGGTAGTGAAATATTGCTATTGATCTGACGCACTGATTTTTTCTTTTTTTGATATTTATTTCTCACCCAAATGAAAAGCGCAGCCCAGAAACTCTTCTGGATTATAACCATTTTAGGAAGTATTTCATATTAGCTTTCAGGTATCTCTTTCAGTACAGACCAGTAATTTCTGAAAATAGCTTTCTTAGTATATATGTTCAAATTATATGTCCTTTGCAAGGCCATGTAATGATAGGACAAGGGGTAATGGTTTTAAATTGAAAGAGGGAAGGTTTAAATTGGATATTAAGAAGAAATTCTTTACTGTGATGGGTGTGAAGCCCTGGAACCAGCGTCCCAGAGAAGCTGTGGATGCCCCATCCCTGGAAATGTTCAAAGCCACATCACATGGGTCTTTGATCAACATTGTCCAGTGGACAGTGTCCTCGTCCATGGCAGAGGGAGTGGAACTTAATGCACTTGAAGGTTCCTTCCAACCCAAACCATTTTATGATACTATGAAACAATGAAAACTCTAAAAAGAATGACTATAAAAATAAGAGTAATTAGATATATAAAAATCTTATTTTGTTCTTATATATCTAAAAGCATGTTTTATCTGCTCTTAGTAATGACTTTCCAATTCCTTATACTTCATATAAAAATGTAGATATAAAGCTTAACAGACAACCTCTGTTTTGTTTGAAAGCAATTCTATAAAACAAGAATATTTAAACTAGAAACCCAGTTTTATGCCTTCTTATAAGGCTGTAGCAAAACAATTGTTTGCCTCACTGGAGTGCACCTTTCACTGTATGTGTCTATGGCTGTGGCTTTCTGGACATCCAGGTATATGGGCCACACCAATATACTCAGGTGGCTAAGAGCACCCTTCTTAAGAGATCATACCTCTATTTACCTGCATGTGCTTTGTTCCCACCTTACAGCCAGCAGTGAGCCAGAGCTTTCGGTCATGCAATACCCTGATAATGCCAGCGTGCTCCCTAACTCCACGGTGTGGATGCTGTGTGTTTTTGAGTACCCCAGGGAGGAGAACGAGGAGCCAGTTGTGTACTGGAGGAAAGGCCTTGACTTCCACAACCTTCAGAACCTCCAGTCGAGCCCCAACAAAGGTGGGCCACAGGTACACATTACAAAAAACATCCTCAGGGGATTCTCCATCTTGAAACTGAGCAATGTCGACCAGAACGCCAGTAACTCTTATTTCTGTGACGTGATACTAACACAGAAAATCCATGCAAAACGTGGAAACGGCACCAAGCTAACTGTGCATGGTAAGCAGTATTTGGGAGTGACAGAAAAAGACTTGATGTATGCAAAGTGAATTAAATTTTCATTCAGCCTTACTACCTTCTCTCCCACCACTTGTCTCTGCCAGGGGAAGGGTGTGAAAGAGCAGTCTATAGTCATATGAATAGGGGAGGGTAGACATGTATCTTGTTTGAACTATTTATGCAGCTGGACAGACAGACTTCTCAGGGACAGTGAGTTTGTCGATCTAAACCAGTTCATTGTGCAGTAGAACACTGACTATATATTTTATAGAATTCCAAGTATTTATATGTCAAAATATATGGTTAAATACATTTTCTTAATCACCTCCACAAATATTTACTGAGTCCTTATGCCATATTTAAAAATACCCAAATCAAGCCCAAGATATTTTTTGTCATTTTTTCAGTCTCTGTAAGCAAATGGTCTCTGAAAAATGCAGCTTTTGCTTTCTCTTCTAGTTACTCAAAAGATGTACAGTAAATTCACACAGCACTGTGAGTGTTTTTAGAAAGAGTATACGTGGCAGTAGGGATATGTGGGAACAAAATTTTTCTTTCTGTTTGATTGTAAAATTATTTTCAACAACTTATAACTTTTCCCCATCTTCAATTATGAATGCAATTTCCACAGTCCTGCTGGGTATATAACTGAGATATTCTATTTCACATGAGCCAGATTTTCTTCATGGGGACTTTCTGAACAAATCAGGCTAGCAAGTTCTAAATGCCACAAAGCATCTCTCTCATTCTAGATTTCACATTGTGTTAAATAATTGTCCAATGAAATTCTTCAAAGTCCATAAAAAACACAATGATCAAGGAAATTCTATTGACTATTGCACCATAAGCACATTTGATTAAGTTAAAAAAAAAAAGGAAAGGAAATGTTGTCTTAGACTTGGTAAGATAACTATCATTTACACTGCTTCTCCCACATAACAAAGATATTTTCAGACATACTACTTCTACTAAACTGAGAATTTGAACAGGTTCAAGAATTTGTTGCTTGGAGTGAAAAGAAGACAAGAGATCTCTCTAGAAAAGCTTAACCTTTAAGACTGAAAAAACAGCAGAAGAAAATGTAATCAAAACAAAAGTGTTTTTTGGTCAATTCTTACTAATCCTTCAAATCAAATCTTTTCAAATGAAAGCAAGGGGTTTTTTATTTCAGATTCTTAAAGTTTCTTCTCTTTACTCCAGATTTCAAATGCGAAGACTGTCTAAGATCGGATAAGATCTGGTGGGGTTGGTTCCTTCTTCTTGGATATGCCATCTTTGTCACTGCAGTTATCATAACTTTTGGTGTAAGTAATAATTTCAGAAACAAATAATATAAACCTAAAGATGGGTAACACCCTCTGATGGAAAGAAATGATAAGCAGACTAGCCCAAATATGCACACTCTATTTTCTGTTAACTAAATTGTTAGAAGCATAGCCCACATCCTATGAATGTTTTGAGCGTTAAAGAAAAAAAAAAAGAAGAAGCTGTGACATACAGAGAAATTATATGGATTTTTTCTGACCTTGCTAAAAACTGGGAAGCAATTTTCTATGTTGCTGCCTGCTCTTGTTGCTTTTACCTGGACACAAAAGGGAAAACAAACTCCTAAATGATTATCAGTTTGAAACATCCTGCTCCTTTCACATTTCTGGGCTCCAGCTCCCTATTTCATGAGCTCCCATGGGCACATATCAATGTCTGCTATGTTTGTCTTACTTATGTTCTGACCAACCAAGCAGTCATGCCAGGGTTTTATGCCCACTCCCACCCAGTAGTTGGTATGGACCACTGCTGCACATTTACCTGCTAGAAGTGCAGCACCCAGGTAACTTGAAACCATGAAAGTATTTTTGCAACAGAAAAAGAAAACATTAGGTTGTATACAAACTTGTCAAAACCCAGGGAGAGTTTTTACACTTCCTACGGTATTTTAAAAATCCTTCCCTCTTTCCTAGTTGTAGCTCTATTCCCCACTTCAGGAAAAAGTTTCATAATCATTTTAATCAAGTGCTTTTTATGGAACTAAAGTCTAAAAATCCAGTTATTAATTAATGACTCTACTTTGAGCCTACTTGGTAATATCCTTCATGTAAATGAAACCATTTGGAAGGAAACAAACCTGTGCTGAAGCAATCTGAGCTATGCTTGTAACTTGAGATAAGTGAGCATCTCAAGTTTTTGAAACCATGGATGGCACTACATTCCTGCCTAACCCTCAGTGTTACAACATGCTCTACTTACATTTACAAGGTCTGTACTTGCAATTGTAATTCTCAGATTATATGAGACCTCAAAAACTCCTTCTGCTCACCAACAATGTTCCTCTTCAAAGCTACTATTGTCGAGTCCATTGTAAGTTAACAAACATGGGCTAAATTGGACCAAGAGGTTAAAGGTGCCAAACTTACCAGGCTTAGAGGAAGAAAACTCAGCTCTTAAGGAATCAACATGGTTTTAAATCCATAGGTCTTCTGTGTCTGGAAAGATGGGTCTTGCAGGGAGCCAAATCCTTTCTGTCTTTCTCAGTTTGTGCTACTTAAAGGTACTACTTAAAGCAGCTATTTCAGTGGCCCTGAACCTGGCATTATGGCAACAGCTCCCTCTCTACTGATACTGATGCACAGCCTAGAACTTCATTATGAGATAAGACTCAGCACCAGTGAAAGGCTTACAAGGCATTTACAGTATCTGACTGCCCTTCTAGGTCAAGCAAGGTTTGGGTTTTGTTTTCCATAACAACGAGTATTTAAGTACTTTACCTCAAAGCCACAACAAAACCAGAAATGTTCACAGAGTTCAGGCAGAAGGAGACAAGATATGAGTATTTAGGGGGATAGTGAACCTGTGCCAGGGAGAGATGTGGTAAACAGTCAAACCTTGCTAAAATGCAATAGCAGTGGAAGCCTGCCAGAAGCCGTATTTCATCTGAATATACAAAGTGAGACAACCTAGTCTCTCGTGAAATGAATCACTGTGAGCACAATTAGCAAGCAATGGCAGTGAGCTTGGATGGAGTTTAACTTTCTTCATAGCTTTGCTTTGGATTTGTGGTTAAAACAGTGATTTGTTTGAGCAGTGCTTGAGTGGCATCAAGGTTACTCTGCTTCTAACTCTGCTGGTCGAGAGAGGAGGCTGCGGGTGGGCAAGAGGCTGGAAGGGGACACAGATGAGACAGCAGACTCGGACTGACCCAAGGGATATCCCATACCATATAATGTCATGTTCAGCAATAAAAGCTGGGGTTGAAGAAGAACAAATGGTTTCTTTCTCTTTTGAGTTGCACATTGCTCAGAGACTGGACCTTTCTTTGCTGGGTGGAGATGGTGAGTGATTTCCCCTGCACCACTTGTGGAGTTTTTTTGTTGCTTTGGTTTTTCTTGTCTTTCTTTTTGTTTGGGTTTTTGGTTTTGGTTTTTTTTTTTTTTTTTTTCGCTCTCTCCTTTACCTGTTAAATTGCCTTTGACAAATGAGGGGTTTTTTGGTTTTGTTCCTCATATTCTCCCCCAGTCCCAGTTTGGGGATGGAGAAGTGAGCAAGCAAGCAGCTCTGCAGATCCTTGGCTGCTTGCCAGGCTCAATCTACCACGTAGACCTACACTGAAATTTATGAAGTTAGGAAGTTTATAATTTTTAAAGGTCATTTCTTTACTAAATGACAAATGTGTCCTGTCATAAAAGTCTACATTGTGTCAAAATCAGAGTGTAAACTAATAAAAGTGGGACTGGGTGACTCAGAGGTCCTTTGGCCCTTACAATCCTCAGCCTAAATCCAGCGTTTCATGGCTGGTTAAGGCCTTCAGGGAGCTTCTGTACAGACCTCAGGAAGAAGTCTGACTTGTCTTTTCTGAGTCTAAAATCCACTCAGCTGTCCCCTTGCTTCTTACTTCTGCCAAACTTTTTCAGGGCTTCCAAGTCCAGACAAGGGCACAGTAGGGCACTGTCTCAATGACACCTGTGCCTGACAACTGTGTCATTACAATGGCACTTGGGGATCCTCCCAAAAGAAGACATTTGTCTCCAAAGAAACCTGTCTATACTACCTAAGAATCAAGAATGAATGAAAATGTCTCTCCCAGAACTCCTATGCTCTATTTTTTCAAAAGTAACAGCACACAAACATCTTCAAGGACAGTATTGGGAATTGGAGAAGCATTACATAAAATCACTGGTACACAGTCAGATATACTTTCAGCTTATTTCTTGAGTACAATATGAATTGACCTTACTCTGCTAGCGGTAAAGGCTTATAATTCATCATATACCATGTTAATTCACTGAAATTAATTTATCTAACACTGTAACACTGTTAGATATTTGTTCTTAATAATTTAAAACCAAAGTATACCATAATTATTCTGCTGTATCATAATGGCCCCCATATGACCATATTGTGTACTAAATTAGAGCCAAATAAGCTATAAAACAATAACATAGGTATTATTAATTTTGCTTACATATTACTAACATTTTTACTACTAATAATAATTAATAGTCTGGCAATTTATGGAGGTGTAGTTAAAATTAGTATTTTTACATTTATTTTGAGCTCAATATGCATAACAACTTTTAAACCAATTCAAAATAAATAATGGACTGTTGTCTCACTAAATGCAGCCATTTGTTCTCCAAACAGATGAGGTATCTGCTGAAAATATTTTTACTGCCTAACCATATGTGTTGTGGATTATTGCAACAGATTCACCAATGCCATACAAAGTGCAAGAATGAGTCAAGAAATACAGATAGCAGTGCTACCCTGCAAAGTGAATGGATTTATGAAGAGCCATCAAGAGCAGTTAATAATGAGTTTAATCAAGAATATGAAGATATGTCACTAATAAGAACTTTAACTGACACTGGAAGAAAAATGATATGACAAAAGGTGTGTGCCATTGTAACCCAGATATTAGCATGTGTGGTATGTGCTATTTCCATCAAGGTAGAAAAGAAACATTCATACAAATCTCTTCATTACCCTGGAATGGTTTTGTTCATATATTTATTTCAAGTTAAAAAAAGTTTCCATTCCATGCAGCTACAAAGAAAATAAGCTTGTGATTGTAACTACCATCAAAATACTGTAAAAGCTAAAGGTATTCAAATGCCTTGTAAATGCCAACATTTATGGCCATATAAACTGGGTTTTTTTCTACTTCAAATACGAGGACACAGGTACAACTTTTTTACCCAGATTAAGGCAGCTTCTTTGCTTTAAAAATGCAATTCTGTAAAACATTACCTGCCCACTGTACTGACAGATTGCCAGAGAGGAATTCCTCACATGCACCCAGTGCACTGTCAGACCGTATTCCTAACTCCTTTCATATTCCCCATGTTTACAAATCCCTACGACTCCTTCTACTCTTAGCTATTTAGCCAGCTATGCCATCTTGTAACGCACATGCCAACAGAATGAAAATACTTAATGTGGTTTTAAAAGTCATAACTTACATGTTTTTTAAAGAAATTGCTGAAATAATCTTGACAGGTAAATAGGTTACATAGTTTACTGCTGTAGGCTTTAGCTTATTGTTTATGTGCCATATCTAAGACTGTAATAGAAATTACTTGGATCAAAAATGTGTCTTCTAAAGATATCTTCATGTGTTTAGAATAATTGTGAAATCTAAGTAAATAACAACAATACAACTAAGTTGCATAGAAAGATATTATCGTAATTTGCGTAGTAATGAAGTACTTGAGGAAATGCAGCCTTGGTATAGTTATGGATGTGTGACTTGAAGGAAATTAATACTTTGAAAAAGTATTTAAATTTTTGCATTTTTCCCAGTCAAATATTTCAAGCTGAATACTGTATTTCAAATTTGCTTATCATTGTAATTATATTTTTTGAAAGGAAACATTTCACAGAATAAAATGACAGAGGTTACAACGTTATACATGAAGTCTGGGGTAAGAACTGAGTACATACTCCTCACTAGATTCAGCCTGAACTTCATCACTAGCCATTTTTTCTGAAATATTTCCTTTCTGTATCAGTAAAGATGCCAAATAATTCTAAGAAATTGATCTAAGCATTTGATTGCTTTTAATGAAAATGCTGGCTACTACACTTAGGTTGAAATATGACTTTGAGAGGGACAGATAGCCTGTGTTTGAGCATTTGGATAGCAGGAAAACAGTAATGAAGAATCTTTTTCTTAAATTTATTATTATTTTTATTATTATTTGGACATTGGGAACTAAATAATGGTATTCCCTCCTCCTGTGCCTAAACTTAGAACTGACTCCATATGCAGGCACACATACTTAGGTTTCCAGAGTCAATAAATCAAAACTTAATTGTGGATGTAAATATGTAGTTCATTTACTTTCCAGTAAAACTATCTCTTCAGAGGCACTTCAAATTTTCTATTTTGAGAACCTTTTAAAAATAAAATCCTTACTGTAAATATGTCTAACTATTAATTTTAAAGTTAAAATTATAAATTGGGCTAAATAGTAAAGGGTTAAATACATGGGAACATTTCTATATTTAACATAGAGCTTGAGAGGGCAGAACAACAGCCATTCCAGACTTTTAGATGTGAGGTGTGAAGTCCATCTGAGCCACAGAGGCAGCTCTGTGAAGAGAAGCACTGAAGGCAGCAGTCACTGAACCAAAGTCACCTTCAAATACACAAAGCACACAGGGGTCAATGCATTCAGCAGAACCATTCAGCTCTGACATTTTGTCAAAACCCAACAAGAATTCATACCTAATCTAGCAGACACAACTAGAAGGTGTATTTAAAAAAATAAAAAAGACCCATCTAATTCAGATAACTCTTAGATTTAGATTTGCCTCTTTTCTTTCCACTTTATTACACTGCCTCCATTTCAAGACCATGGCCCTTCAAATGGTCAGTGTGATTTCTGCTGATTTTCAAATGCTTCTCAGAAAGAGCTGAAAGCTGCATCCTGCTTCCAAAGAAACATAAACTCCTACTCTGAAAGGTTAAAAATTCAGAAAGTTACAGGGAACTGAAAAAACCTAATAGGTAATATGTTCTACTACCTAACCCTAACAGCATGAAGACAGTATTTGTTATGTTCCAGTCAGCAATGCCATGGATTTTATGGAAGCCTAGCACAGAATGAAATAACAGGACTGAATTCAGAACAAGTTTAGAACACAAACAATTATTAATCTTAGACGTGTGAAATATTCTCTTTTTTGATTTATGATTTTTTTAAGTGCACATTGTAGTGTTAAGAACATTAATACTTATATGAAATGCTGATCCTGCAGTAAGTTGAAGGATCACAGAACCATTGGTTAGAGGGGACCTCTACAGATCACGTGTCCAACATGCCTACCAAAATAGAGCAGGGTGGCCAGGACCTTGTCCAGATGGCTTTTGAATTATGTACTAGGAAAGAAAATCCACAGCCTTTTTCGGGCAACTTATCCTAGTCACTCTGACACTAAATTGCTTCCTGACATTTTGATGGACTCATTTGTGTTGCCACATGTTGTGCCCATGGCCTCTGATCCTGTCCCTGAGCACCACGGAAAAGAGACTGGCTTCATCTCTCCAGGTATTTGTACAAATTGATAAGATCTCCTTGGTCCTTCTCTAGGATACACTATTACAGCTCTCACAGCCTCTTATACATCAGGTACTCCAGATCATCTTCATGGGCCTGCAGGGGACTCCCTGCAGAAATTCCACAGCCTTCTTGCACTAGGGAATGCAGAATGGGACAAAGCACTCCAGATGTGGTCTAGCCTCTTCTGAGTAGAGAGGAAGGATTATCGCGTTTAATGTGCTGGCAGTGCTCTGCCTAATGCAGAGCAGGATGCTGTTGGATGCCTTTGCTCTGGAAGTATATTGCCAGCTCATGGTCTTTTTGTTGTCCTTCAGTACCCCCTTAGGTCCTACTGTGCAAAGCAGATCCGGGAACTTGCATGTTTCTTTGTTGAACTTGATGAGATACTCTTCAAATTCTCCAGCCTGTCCAGGTCGCTCTGGACCGTGTGTACGTGTTCGGTTCCAAATTACTTAAAACAAGAACCTCAAGTTGATTATCTAATATATGAAGGATGGAGTCTTAGCCCTCCAGGGATTGGAGACAAATAACTCCTGATAATTTTAGTAGGACTCAAGTTTACCTTCAAATCTCTTAACTACATACTCTGACAGGAAACGTACACAAGCTAAAGGAAAATAGTAATGTGAGGAGTAACTTCCAATTACTTCATCTGGTACTAAGGAATATTTAATACATTCTCAGCTAGGAGTTTAACAGTAATTACAGATTTCAAGATGCATTGTGCATAAATACATTTGGAGTGTGGAAAATTGGACAGAAAACACTTCATGGGCTTACTGGATCCCAGGAAAATATATATGATAAAAGCATACATGCCATATAGTTTTACTAGAGAAATGAAAGAATGTGGGAAAAAGGCTTGAAATCGATGTTCATATGAAGAATGAGATAGCAGAAATGATGGCTATTGAAGTTCATATGAAAAACTGCTCTAGAAGAAATAAAGTACTTATCTAGGCATCAGATATTTATAGAAGTAACTACATCTGAATGATAAGCATTACTGCTTAGCCTAGTATTCCCAGCCAATTATTATTTGTATTAGCTAATAAAATAATTGTTGCATATTTATAGTGATCTTAATTTCCAACCTCTACTCATCAAGATGACCAAAGTTTTCAAGGTCAGAGCAGAGTTCAGAGTCCAAAGTCTTTTTAGGAAAACAGAGCTCTCAGAAAATACAGAATACTTATGAATATCCTAGACAGGGGATTGATATGTTCAGATAAAAATTCATTGCATTTCTGAAACATGAAAATTATGAAATCCAAGAATACAAGCATTAATTAAATGCTATATCCCAACCACTACCCAATTTCCACACAAGAATGAGTTTCGTCCATTTCAAGGATTGAAGCGATCTTCCTCAACGGCTCTAAAAAGAGGTGAAGTTGTTCTGTTTGCCTCAGAATTCAGGCAGTGAAATTTTATCTGAAGACTTGGGGTTAGTACACCTAGGCATGCCATCTTTACATCATGTCATGCAAGAGCCTAAATTAACTTCATGAGTTATGGAAAACACTAATGATTAAAGACAGGCTTACATCATCTTTGGAGTACTTTTATGTTTTTTTCTTTCAGTTTTTCTAGAATTTTCTTGCAGCTTCATGAGGAGTGATGGACACCTGTTGTATTTTTCTGTTGTCACATTGAAATGCCAGTTTTCTAGTCTCAGTAGGTGTCATGTTGTTTATCCTTATCAAAATTATAATTAAAATGGAAGACACTGTGTCCTACACAGCTGTCCAGTTCACAGACCTGGAAAACCATTTTCTTAATGCTTCTCCACCTTTCCCTAGTACAGTTATAATTGCACAAGTTCTCTCCTTTGTAATTATACAAAAAATCTCTTTTCAAATTTGCCATTCCTTTGTGGCATATGAACAAAAAAATGATGGTAACTGATTTGACTAGAAGAGCAACAGTGTCAACATACAAGTTACATTCTCAAACACAAATCTTTTCTTTGCAAAAATATTAAATTCTTTGAGAAAAAAATTACTCCCTGACCAAATAATACCTAAATCCTGTGAGACACATTTCTGCAGTATAACAGGCTTTCAGACTAGTTTCCTAAAATCACTATATGTATTTCAGCATAGAAGGATCTGTGCTGCCTAAAACAATCTTTACTATCTATAAACCGAAAGGGGAAGATACAGATGCAGTGCAGAAATTAGATATTCTTAACAGTCTTGGGATTTGTATGTCTTAACTGTTTAAGTATAGTTCTGTACAGAATATCTAAATAAAAAAAAAGTGCCTTAGCATATACTTAGCATAATCTGAAGTAATAACATCAGAACAAGTATTAACATTATGCTTTGTCATAAAAAATATGTTCATTATTATGATAAAATATTACCTGTGTCTCTCTCATTTTCTAGATTTGACTGTGTTCGTACTAACGATTTTCAAAAGAATTCAGGAAATATGAATCAAAAACCCAAACAAACCAAAACGATGGTTTCCTAGACAACATAACTAGCAGAGATAGTAAAGTTTTGCAGAAATCAAAACTTCTACTTAAATTATATGTATTGTTTGAAATTATTTCATTATAATACTTATCAACAGCATCATGGTACAAAGTAGGTATGAGTTTTTGCAAGTTTCAATTCCTTCAGCCTTCTAAGATATTAGTGATGTATTTTTTAAAAAATAGTTAGGCAGCCTATTTGTGCAGGAAGTCCATCAGAAGAGAAAATTCTGGTAAGTACAGGTTCTGCTTTCAGTCACACAAGGGCTACCCCTAAAACATATGTGAAACGAGGAAGAAACAGAACCTACTTAAGAAGTATTCTTGAAATTAAACATTCATTTATTTCATTGGGGTTTATTTTGAGAAAGAGATCACTAACTGATTTTCAACTCCATTTATGTAGAACTTGTTAAAGAGGATGCCCTAATACCTTAAGCTTTTGTGAGAAACATAAGCAAGGTGGCAAGGATTCTTTCTCAGCACAACTGCTTTATGGTGTTCCAACAGCAAATTCCAGCTATTAGTCAGAATAATTAACTAGGAAAGATTCATATCAACTGAAGAACCTGCAACATGGTAAAAACCCCCTGAACCTCCTCCATTCAAAAAGACTAATATTCACTCGCTGAAGAATACAACTACTGTTAAGAGAAAACCAAATCTAAAAGGCTCTGATTTTATTGGATTTTTTGCTGTTTCTCTGAGTGAAAAAGAGTTGTTTCAAGATTCCACCAGAATTCTAGAACAAGTATTACCACTGAATCAGAGACTTTGACCATAGCAGATCAGCATGAAAGAAGAGAATTTTTAATAGAATTATCTACTATTGCTATTCATGATGAAAGTTATCCTCTGTATAAATGAAAATGCAACTGAGCATGGCACAGATGCATTGGTAGTAAAAAAGTAACTTCTTTAAGTCTGGCATGCAAAATGCTGTCCTACAGATCTGGAAATCACGCAAGCTATCTTGTTTTCACTGTATATAGAACCTCATGCATCTAGAAAGAGTTGTTGTTCTAAAATTAAAGTTAAGGGGCTTTACATCAGCCTTTTCCTTTTTTTTATTTTTTTTTAATTATCAAAAACAGTAATAAAAGAATTTAATTCCTGTTCATGAATCCTAATTTGATGCAATCTGCATATGAATACAAATCTGGTGGTTACATAATGAAAAGGCTTTCAAACAGCTATAGAACTGTGGGTATTTTTCTTAACCACAGGTTTTCAGTTGTTTTTAGGAATTATAAAATTTCACACATGCTTAATTTTTATTTTATTTCTTTTACATAATAATAAACCAACTTAAAGCCCACTTTTAAACAAAGAGTTGTGGATTTTAGCATTTAGGCATGGAGACTGAAATCCTGAACTTAAGGTAGGCAATGCAATGCGAGTGGTAAAATAACAAGATTCATGAGTCTGAGTCCATTATCTGCTGACTCCCATCAACCACTCTCCAATAAACTAATAGTACATAATCAGACTATTACAGCATTCCCAGAAACTTATAAATGAACACTTGACAAAAATTTCAAGAAAATATATTTATTCAATTTTGGCAGAGGAAGAAAACATAATAAATATAACAATTTCTTACACACTTCTTTATAAGTTATTTTTATATGACACTTCTGCTACAAATTTCAGTATTTCAAATTTTAAAAGAACACATTCACTGAAAAATTAAGAACTTTTAATGTGAAACATACACAATAAGAGTGCAAATGTTTTATTTTTTTTGTAGCTAGCACTTAATCCTTAAGTCCTTTAGAACACTGCAAGACATGTTTTCGATCAATAGCATTGAGAGCATCCAATTAATACGCACAATTACTACTTTAAGTGAATAATATAATTACAAATTTTCATGATACTACATCAATTTGCCTCTCAAATAACATTGAAAAAGACTTTTCCAAATTTCTGTTAATATGACAACACAAGGTTTTTACAAAGCCCATGTTCAAATCTCCGTCTGAAGCAAAATGAATCTAATGGAACCTCCTCAAAACAAGACATCCACCAGGCAAGTACAGTTTCCATTCTGACATGTTTGTACAGTTCTTTGGAGTGCAATTGATACTTTCTCAGCAGAAGCAGATGCAAGGCAAATTGGATTTTTATTTTCATGAACAGAAACCAGAGCAGCAATCCCTGAGATTCTCTGTGATGTCTGTAGCTGTGTTTTGAAAGCCACCACGTTTTTATGTGCCGTCTATTCAAACCAGTTTTCTTTCAATAAAAAGCGAACAGCATCATCAAAGCCGTTTTGGTACAATGATTCCATTTTCTCCTGGTCTGGTGGGAACAAAGCTTGATTAAGTCTTACTAGGTTGGCCAGTGACAGCTGCAACAGAGGGAAAAGCTATAAATTAGTTTATTAAAGCAACTTATCTAGATGTGACTGTTCTGTCATGTGTTTCATGTAGCATATGTAAAAACAAAAGACCAGCATAGCTGTGTCTACACCAGGAAATTGAGCAAATTAACTACGTCCAAGTTCACTGCTGAGAGCCAAGACAAACTGGCACAAACAGTCCATATACACACTATTAAACTCGGAGCATCCAACACAGACTGCCTGTAAAACTGCCCAAAGTTCCTGAAACACTTTAAGTCTGGAAACACTCCCAAAACTGTCTGGCAGAGTAGTAGCTGGCACATATTAAACTTGTGCAAGGAAATATTTTGACAATAGTAGTGCAAACAATCACATTCTTGGGAACATTCCCAGGCAATATTTAACATGAGAGCATAAATCTAGCTTGTATTGTCAACAAATTAACGACTACTCAGCATTTTAAGTGGTCACTCTATCATGTAAAAATATTTTGGAGCTTTTTCTTTGAGTACAGACTTTAGTAAATTGTTTATGACCAAATAAAGAAAAAAAATTAGATTCAATAATGTTCTGAACAATTTGTTTATATAATTAATATTGTAGGCACATACTTTATTATACACAATCTTGCAAAAAAAATCAAAATCATCTTCATTATTTGAAGTAAGACATTAGAAGATGGAGGAGATTCAAGGAGACACAAAATTGTTAACATTCCAATGCACATAAACGAAGATATACAACTCTTCAATTTATGCAACTAACAATATTGCTGAAAAAAAATTTATTCTTAGTGATCATTCTTACAGCTCTAAAAGCTAGAGGTGCTTCAAATTGAAAAGTTTAAAATGTTGCCTGAGATTCTGCACAAGTTTGCACATGCAAGACCCCAGAAGCAACGTAACTCTTCAAGTAATTTCTATTTCTAAACTAAACTAATCACCAGCTCATTTTTCCTCCTCTAGGTACACTAGATATTAGATAAAAATACAATCAAATAATTTACAGTAAGTGATTGCATATATTTTCGAGACATATGAAATCAATGATCTCATACTTTATGATCTTTTACCAAGTACTACCAAGCTTCAAATCTCTGTGAAACATTATAAAGATTTAGAAACTGGTCCAATTTAGAATGATATTACATTACATTAATTTTACTGAAATTAAGAAAACATTAAAAACTGTCTAAAAAGAAACTTAAAGTACCAATTATTGTTTATCTTTATTGTATCATTCTAATGGAATATCCTTGACCACTAGGTCATTATTCAGTATTTTCTTTCATTATGTTGAAGGAAGCAAAACTGTGGTTAAAGTCTGTGAAACAGGTTAAAAAGACAGAAATGCCAATGATGCAAAGGAGGCAATAAAAATCAGTCTTATATTTCAAGATTCAGAAATGTTTCTGCAACTTCTAACAAGACTTCTGCAAAACTATTGTGGTCACAGGTGTGTTCACAAGCTCTCTTGAGCATTACAGTGCCAAGTCACTGTATAGCATTTCAAATGTACAACTTTAACTTGTATTTCAAATTCAGTTAGAGCAATTGATTTCAGTAAGTATGAAGAAATATCCCACAGTTTTCTTCTCCTGAGGTACTCAATTTTTTTCCCTATAAACACTCTGCCTAGGTATAGAGAGTTGATATGTAAAATAAGCCTAATATTATTTACACTTAGCAGCCTGTTAAAATTTGCTATATTTTGTACTAGATCAATGATTTTCAAACTTTCTTCCTTATTCCATGTTTTCTTTCCCTTGTGTTTAAGAAAAGGTTTAACCTCCATTTGCAAAACAGAAAATGCCAAAACTTTAGGTAAGTTGATACATAACACAAAATAAACACTTAAATATAAACTTAACTGCAGAAGTACCTTTTATTCTCTTTAAGTTAATTAATAAACAAGCAACTCACCATCATATCTTGTTTTGCTAATTTAACATAAAGATCCACACGTCCTTTATCTTGCGGACAGATATCTAATCGACCGCTGAAAGGAGAAATCGTCACAGTTCTTCCAACAGGCAAGATTGGAAGGCCATTGGTAAGGCCACCATCAACCCACTTCTATTGGAAAACAGAAATATTTTCAAAGTAGCACTAGTGCAGTCTGATCATAATGGAATATTCTTTCCTAATCCTGCCTTCTCCAGGTCACTTTCAAGAAAACTTACAAGTTTCTTTCTAAGAATACAATGCATAAGCTTGAGTATGTGGCATAAATATTAAGGAACTGACAATGTTCACACAGAGTTATAAACCGATGACCATTTGACATAATGTGCATATTTGTGTGTAATGTATTTATCAAGCTAGTGATAAGGCTTGTTAATTAATCTAATAATAAAATGCCCCATGCAGAATTTTTCTCAACACATACATGAAAAGATAAGACGGTTAATATGACATATGAACCATATTAAATAATGTATACTGCTCTAGAACATTATTCTGAATGAAACTAGGAGCTGCACAATCCGTATGTGAAGGTAAATGATTCCACAACCTAAACCACACATGACTCCTCCCTTCTGTGATTCTGTGATCCTTATTCCAGAACCTCATGTCTTCTTACATACACTACACAAGAGAGCAGTAGCTGGAAAACGGAGGGTACAGGTGGGAAGCAGTTGAACAACTATGACATAGGAGGGAGCAGGCAGGAGTTAAGTATAGTGAAGAATGAGATCTAGGGGCACAAATCTGATCTCTAGAGACCAAATTCCATCCCAGTATAAGCAAGACAGAGGTGAAATCTCTTACAAATATATTTTATACCTTCATATTTCTTTCTGTGCTTACATGCATAACCTAAAACTTAAAACCAGTCTGCTGGCAAGATGCATTCACTGACATCATACATGAGGTATGATGACCAGATGCATCTCACCGAACTCTACCCATCTAAATTCAATTAGTAATTCTACACTTCCTTTATTATCAACGTTTCTAGAACATGATTCACCTTATCCTTAATTAGGTATTTATATCTCATTTTAATTGTGCTAAAATTTGCTTTCTTCTCCACTAATTATAAAGAAAACGAACATTAACTATGTAAGAGGTAGACTACTGCAAATACACAAAGCCAGACAAGTTGAAATGCTGTCAGAAATAAAAAGATTCACCTCAGTATTTCTTAAGTGTTTGACCTTTCCAAAGGTAAACTGAATACTCCAGAATATCATCTTCAAGTTACATTAACAGAGAACACTAAAAAGAAATGGCATATTATACCAGTACTCTTCAGCACCAATCAAGTAGAAGGCTTTTTTGCTCTAAGTGATGTTCTAGGGACCATCATGAAATGGCAAAATAATGCCAGTTTTGCACCAAAGTGCCTGAAAACACCCCAGGAATGCAGTCACAAAAGTTAAAAAGTAAAACTCTCATAGCAAGTACATTATTAGGAAGGTTTTTATGACATCTAAGTTAAACTTGTCTTCAAACTGTTGGCAAGACATTAGCTTTCAGTGTAGTGACTGCTACTTAGGAAGCATTAACTTAGGTTGCAGTGTTTGTTCCTCAGCAGACTCTCAGATTCCCTGAGGTCCATATATAGATCCCTCTCAGCTGTGTCCTTTACTCTCACTTAAAGCAAAACTCATTTTAATTTTATAAATTCCTCCCAGTGCCACATTTGAGTTCATGCAACTGAAAGACTTTATTGTCACTAGCCCCTCCTTCCACTGTGAACTCCTGTATCTGCTGATACATGGATTTACTCCTTAACATATTCATATATAGCAAGGGGGTAGTGGTGATATATAGGCAGTTAAATGCCACCCTGACACCCGGTCCTGTCAGATCTCGGAAGCTGAGCAGGGTCAGCCTTGGTCAGTACTTGGATGGGAGACCTCCTGGGAATAGCGGGGGCTGTAGGTTCTAGTCCTGAGGACTTCACTGTCACTGTCCAAGCTCGCTTGGCCGTGGCAGATGAACCTTAGAAATTAAAGGGTGGGGCCAGTTCCACGCACGCTGTGCCTCACCTAAAAAATCCACTGCACAGGCTCAAAGGACACACCCAGGTGGGGAGAGCCCTTCCCAAATCTTTGTTCGTGAAGCCTTGCCATGCATAGTCATACAGTGGTGGTATCTGTCTATCAGTGTCAGTTTGCACTCTGTTCCCTCACACCACCCTCTTCTTCACTATCTCAGATGAATTCTGTGTTGCTGATCTTAAAATATAAGCTAAAAATACTAACATTCAACAGCATCTATGGTCCCTTTCATCCTGTTACTTCATTGTATGCTTTAGCGCTTGACTCACGACTTCAGTTGATGTCAGTACCCACTATCCACCACTGAATTCCTTCACTTTGCACAAACACCATATTTCTCAGTGCTTAGGATTGAGATTGTTTTGCCTTAGTAAAGAAGACAAAAAATGAGTGAAATTCCAGAACCATTTAAAGCTATTTTTCAGGTTTCTCAAACTCCCATTACAGCATTGCTGTGACAGCTGTGAGGAAAGCTGCAATATACTATAACATTTCTAACATTCAGGCTTTTTTTTGTGTGTGTATCTATAAATATTAATTTATTATTGATTTAGATAAAATGTTCCTTGGCATACCAAGTGGCTTTTTTTTTGCATTTCCTACAGTGAAAAGCAGAGTGGAAGCCCTGTCTAAGCCATGTCAAAGACACCATAACAGATGTCACTATTAATGTTTTTTGCATGTGTAACTTAGTACTTTTACAATTTAAAAGTTCTCATACTTTTAAAAACTCTGATTATTTATATTTCCCATCCTCTCCTCCTATGTAACTTCAATATTTTTTTGAAAATCAAAATATTACCAAAGTGTCAAAATGATTTTTATTTAGCACTATTTTCTGTGGATACTATTATTTTGAGCATTTGGGAGAAACTGCTTGTCAGTCAAAAATACCTTAGCTCCACAGTCCCTCATGTTTCATGGTTGTAAAACATTTATTTGCTGCAAATAAAGACAAGTGATGCCCTAACTTCTTCTAATTTCATTCATCAATTCTTGAAAGATGCTTCTTAGCTGATGAGACAACTTCCTGGTAACTTCTGAATTAACTTCACTAATGCTCTAGTACAGTGCAAAGACAGAGAAAGTTTTGAAATAACATTCAATGAAAACCAAACCAGACAATGACGTTGAGGATGTGGGCTTGACCTAACAGAATCTACCCAATATACCAGTTTGGTTTTTACAAAGCTATTCCATAAGAACTACAGACACACAAAATACAGACTCATCATCAGACACAGTCAACTCAATCATCTGCTCATCTTTATCTGTCTTAAAAATTAACCTTGTCAGAGACTGAAGGGCCACGAAGCCAAGTGAAAGAAAAATAATTTCACATGGAGCAAGTTTGCTCTGGTGTTACTGGAAGCCTAGTCCAAGGGTACCTGAATAAATTAGTCCAATTCAGTTAAGGCCATGAACAGAAGGTAAATTCTCAGATGTTATTGCACACTTCCTTTTTTGTTAGATTATTTTTAGGGTCATCAAATAAAAAAACCCATAATATGAGCACAGTATGACATAACAGTAATGTTAGGTCCACACTAACAGGAAATTTAGCTTATCCATCCCAAGACTCCAGCCTGCAGGTATGCACACTTACAGGTAAACTAGCTAATCCCAGTGGGAAGCCAAAGGCTTTCCAAAGTATTCTTCCTGAAAAGAAAACTGAAGTGCAATGTTTACCCTAGGGTTCAGTCTCTGTAGGCTGTATGGGTAGGCTAGCAACAGGTTTGGCTATTTTCTGACATTATTTCAGCAAAAGTGCACCATACTTGCTTACTTACCATGCTAGTAACACAGCACAGGTAACAGAGTGAAATACATTTTAAAAACACTCCCAGATGACCTGGTGATATGTGTGCAGGTGATAGATGTAGCCCAGAGAAGATCCAGATCAACTGTTCTAAAGCACAAAAAAGGCCAGCAGACTCAAGCAGCTAGCAGACAGCAATCTCAATTCCATGCTGACTCAGATCTATGACCTAAGGAATTTACATCCAGAATGCAGTGTAAAGGCAGACAGACAGAACCTTGATCTGTTCGTCAAGCTTTCAGGAAACCTGGAATATGATGCTATATGATAGGTGACTGTGCAGAGCCAAGTCAATATCTAATCCATCTTATTGACCTAGTGCTTACTATGCCTGAACCATGACGTTACATGCCATGTATCTGGCTCTACAGTGTGTGCTTCTGGACCCTACAACACACACACACAGCCTCATTACCTGCTATTTCAAACCAAGGAAATACTATTGCAAGAGAGATCCCAAGGTTTTGCTCTCACCTTGCTTTAAGCACTTTGGACTAATGAATAAAAGTCACAAGCATTTACAGGCAAAAGTTTTCTTTTTTTTAAAAAAAAAATACCCAATCCACAAACACACCATTTTACAGAGTATGAGAAAAGTCAGTGCTGACATGCAGAACTAATCACTCCAACAAACAACAATAAATGAAAGCAAGCTTAATCCCAGAAACTGTCTTTTCTGAATCTCACTAAAGGACAGCAGTAAGAAGCTTTGGGAATGAAAAGAAGCTTTCAAGTAACAGAAGAATCAGTTTCCATGAAATCTTCATTGATTTAACTTTTGAATCCAGAGAAAGAAACACAGGTAGGAATGAGAACTGTCTCCTAGGAAAAAAGTTTGCAGTAAATACTACAGGGCTAAAAAAACGTCAAAAAAGGCTTCAGTAAACATCCAATGATAATAGAACTGTTCATTCAGCAAAATGGGGTTTAATAAGTTTTGGACAAAACTCTGAGCCAACTTTTCAATTTTTTAATTGGAGACACAGCACAAAAAATTTAACAATGACATGTTTTTTCCCTTTAACTAACGGCAGAATGAACCTAAAAACCCATATATCCCCTTTGAAAAGGCACAAGCAACATATAGATTCCAATCAACAAAAATTCCAGACCCTGGGAAGCTGTAAGCAGTCTTCATTTAACTCCAACTGCCAAACAATATTGATTTAAATCCTTCAAATATTTCAGCTGACATGTATTGTCATATATGTAATTCTAAAGCTGACAAGCTTTCTGACATAACTATTAGCTAGTGGCAACTACATATGGTTTTGTGGGGCTTTTTGGTAGGGTGGCTGTGACGATTATGGAGGTTTCAGAGGAATCATTTGTATGAATATGAGGCTATAAAGGAAGACGTATCGTGTAGTTTTATCAGAAAGAAAGAAATATCTATTTTCATGCTTCTAAAACTATTCTTGAAGTGTTAATATATTTATGTAAGAAAGACAAAAATGTTCTTGGAGCTAAATCAAGTTAAGACAACCGTGAAAAGGTTTTCTTGCAATACTGTACACTCCTGAAAACTTCCTAGCTGTGTGCTACAGTGGGGAAAAGTTTATTCTTTAAGTGCTTTTCCAAAGGTAAGGGATTTGAAGGTACCTGGCAAGCATGTAATTCTATATAGAACATGAAAACAACACTCACGTAAACACACACATGTGTGCTCCTTCAGCAGCATCCAACCTTTCAAGACCTCTCTATCATTCCTTCCATTATACAGAAAGCAGATTGGTGGTCCTCTAAATTTTGAAAATAAACCCCATTCTAAATTTGATAATACAGCTTGTGGTGAGGACAATCTTTAGCAAGACAAGCTTCTTCTCATGGTGAGTGTTGGACACTATCTTTAGAAACAGCTTCATGCTACAGAGATCATTTCACTCTCAGCATCCACAATTTTTTAAACAACACAAAAACAAACTCATCTTTCATGGTGTTAATCTGCAACATCAACAGAAACAATAAATGCCCTACCAAATATAGTACTGCAGTTGCTTTCCCTTAAGATCAAATAGTTACATCATAAATGAAGAACACATACAAAGAAAGTTGGTATTTAATGAAAAATTACCTCTCCTTTATATTCCACTGGCTTAATTCCTGCATATACTGGTATAAAACTACTTGCTAGCAGGACCTAGAGAGAAGCAAACAGAAAGAATAGACCAAAAAAAAATTGAAGAAAAGATGGCAAAGCAATTTTGAACCAATACATATTTTCATACGTATTTATCTATATTGAATAATACAGCAGTAACCAGTCATTATATTAGTCTTACAAAAAGTCACTGTCATCTCAAAATGTCTTCTTGTGGTACGTCAAAATGTGACTAAAATTATTCAATAAGGTTTGCTTTTCCTATTACTTGACAGTGTCAACTCTCAAAACAAAATATCAAAAATTAACTCACTGATTTATGTTATTCAAAAGAGTATGAGCTTAGATTTGCATAATGTAAAGTAAATCTATGGCTTTGCAGAAAGTAAATATGCATACGCTGAATAAAAGGCAACATATTGTCAAAGAAGAAGCTGACCCAGTCATTGTGTTGGCATATTAATATAGTGTTTACTCTTCTAATAAATCAGATTTTCAAAGTTTCAAGAAGACTATCAACATCCTGAAACTTCACATATGTTTATCTTTATCAGTGTCAATACTTTGTATTTAATACATTCAAGTATTAACAAATTACTATTTCCCCTCTTCTAAGCCTTCATTTGTCTACAGCACTTCTCAATTTTTTTTTTTTGGACCAGGACACCTCTTCTGTCATGTACAGATGTGCACACACCAATACCTTTCTATCCATTCATAGCAATACCTTTGAGAGAGAGTGTGTTTATACCTATGCATCCACTGATGTATATATAAGCAATCAGTATACAGCATTTCAAAGGGTAAATGCATGGGCAAAGTGCAGTATGTCAGGATTTTTCATACAGCTAAACAGAGTGAATGTGCACATGCTTGTGTGGCGGCATGAAAGACCACCCTGGGGAACAAACTGGTCTATGTACTATGTGAAAGATGATCAGGTGCCAAAGAACTCACAATCCATTGTGACTATGGAAGAAAATGCTTGAGCTTTTTTGTGTGGAATTACATTTACTTTTAAAAAAAAATAAGCTACTTTCAGTATTAAGCAGCTCTGCTACCCTAACAAGTTTTAATTAAGACTGGATATGCATATGATGACTTCAACTTTCACTTTGAGAATTTCTGCCTCTTTCTCTGCCCAGAGATGTAGAGCACCAGAGCTTCATCTGAGCTCAGATAAAAAGGCTTTCTCAGCTTCCTTATGCAAAACTGCTGTTATTTCTCTACCACATAGGCCTTTCTCTCACAAAAGAGTAACACAGGGTTCCCAAGTTCCCAACATCAGCATCTTGCCCTGCCCAACTCCTCTTCTCCTCTGTCCTTCAACTCCATCTCAGTTACTTTGGCCCTTCTAAACTAAGAGAAATGAGGAAAAAAAGTTTGGTTAAAGAATAGAGTCAAAACCAGGTGACCTCTGCAAGCCTGAATTCTTTTCAAAAGGACTATTTCAAATGTAGGAGACTTTCCATGTCCACTGGGAACAGTAAAAAAGATAAAAGTTTAAAATTATGGCAACATATATTCCTTTAAGCTATTATGAAAAACTTTGGAACAATAAGGCTTGTTAAGATAATGCATATGGAAGTTGAAAGATTTTTGGCCGACAGTACAGAAGTCTTGCTGTTTGTAAAACCATTTGCCCAACAGTTTCTTTATCGGTGCCTTGGATTTAGCAGCCATGCCCAGGTGTAATACAATCAAATAACCTAACAAGCTTTACCCTCTATGCTACTGCAGCAGCCACCAACACTCAGACAGCTGCACACATGACACATGCAGGGCTGAAGGCATGCACAAAAAAAGGTATTATGAGCTGCGTTGAAAGACCAGACAATATGAACATATTCTAATGAGCAATTATTTGTAGTTTTATTACTATTATTCCAATCCACTCTACTGCTATCATACAGAACAATAGAATAGAACATAAATGGCTAAATCCACAAAAGAACTATTGAAATATTAATAATATGTTCACATTTCCAAGGTCATCCTGTTGCTTCTAATTCTCTCCAGATTATAAGGAGGAGGTTAAAAGTTTTCACTGTGAAAATATATATACCTACAGAATAATAATCTCCATGCTTGTCACTGCTGGTTATTTCTATAGCTAGAAATAACTGCATAATTTGAGGCAAACTTTTTGCATAATTCTTTGCATGATGAAGTCTTACAGATTGTCAGAGGTAATATAATACGGCGAAGATTTTTAAAAGTGATACTTTAAAGGCAGATTCCCAATGCATAGTTTGAGATTTTTTTAATGAGTGTGATTTTTTTCATGTAATAACTGTAAAGAAACACTTATTTGCTGTAAGCATTCACAAGGATAGGGAAAGAAGGAATTCCCTCTTATTCCATTTCCCCTTTTAGTCTGCTATATCTTATGATGTCCTCCACTATGATACAATCAATTACTAGAAAGAACATTTGCTTTAAATGCATCTGACTTCCTCCTACCATTTCATATCAGCTTATGTACACAATCTTGATCCAAATTTAAAAAGTGGTATATGAATGAAGAGAAGGGCAGTAAATGATATACTCTCCAGCAACAGATAAAACGCAGTACTTAACATTACATTATATCTATTATACACAAAGACCTGCAGGCAGTGTTGATTTTTTTTTAAACTCCCTTTACTTTTTTGTGATGAAACAATGTACACAGTATGAGAAAAGTAAGCGATTCAAGAACTGTTACAAAATTTTGAGATTATTTTAATCTCATATACCGCAACAATGAGTTAACCCTGTTAATTTTCAAAAACACGTTGCCCACGAGGTAGAATATACCTTAATAATGACAGATTAAGGAAACACGCACAAACACAAAACAAATTTTAGCGGAATTTGTGGAACTGTAGATCAGATTCTGCTTCCATTGTTTATGTTATGGTTGTAGCACCCCTGATAGTATAAGTGGTTACTTGAGTAAAACAGTGATTTATTTTACAGTTAATAACATCTTCTTAAGCCCTGACAAAACTCAGGCATTTTTATTTAAAGCAGCAATATTCAACTTCATTACCTTAATGAGCTCCTCCCTGGAGGAAAAATTTGAAACCAAGTGATTTTCCCCACTTCTTGAGTTAGTGACTGACACATAGAGCCGGTTTTCAGCTATCTCATGAACATTAGAAGGAAGAATAGACTCTATGCCTTCCCTAGACGAAAGAAAATGCTCAATGTAACTCAACAGCATTGTCTAAAAACCTTGCAAATACATAGCACTGAAAGAAAGAGTGGTGAGCACCCCATAGTTCAGAAGAAATATGCACACTCTCCACTTGCATTTGGAGAGCTTAATACAAAACTGCTCCTTTAGAAGCATTAAGATAGGTAGGTACCTAAGTGTTTTCATGAAGTCATAGCCAGGCGTTACAGCACCAAAGTTCAATTTTCTGACTTCCTCTGCAAATCCATAGGCAAAGTGCTTACATTTCTGGAAATGGAAAACAGTAACCATTAGGGATTGTTTCAGTGATGGGAAGCATGTTCAAGTGCAGTACTAAAATAAATTAGAGGCTAAAGCTTTAATCAAGGGAGAGTTATAAGATCCGATTTAAATACTTTGCCACATGTCCTTGGTTTGTAATCAGATATGTGCAACAAAATGTTGGTATTTTTATAAGGACTAATTTGTAAGAAGAAAGAATACATTCAATTAAGAAATAAAGAGTAAACTTTCACAAGTATACCACTTTAACAATCAAGGAAAGTTAAAGGCAAGTTTTCTACACACTATCACTGCTAAATAATCAGTTTTCTAAACCATGTCATTGCAAGAGTAATAATTTATATTTCAATTCTAAAGCCACCTTTTATTTTAAAGACTATTTCAGTACTAAGACCAGATACAAGTCCTTTAAAATGTTTATAAGCATTAAAAAAATTAAAATTACTACGATTTCTTCTCAAAAATGCAAAAAACAAGCTACTAAAAATATACATATTTAATGAATACAGTACTATGGAAGCATTTAATGAATGGAATACTATGATGGATGATACAGGAAAAAAAGATACCAGATAACAGATTCCATAACACGGAACCTCTTTTATACAAGTTGAAATTCCTATCATTAATAACTGCAGAAAAATAACTTGAAGTGCAATCCATAAGAACTCCCAAAGGAGAGTAAAAAAATTGGTATAATTTATTTTTCAGTCATAACATGCTGAAACAATGAATTATGATGCTGAGTGCTTAAGAGTCAGTATTC
>VWZD01002262.1:94849-163460 GCA_013396695.1 Sakesphorus luctuosus | reverse complement strand
AGACAAGACTGTACAGAAGAATTATGGCAGAGTACAATCCAGCTTTTTCAGGACAGGTACTGTCTTCCTGATTGTCATGCACCAGAAATAGCACAACAGCTTCTCATGTGGCTGTTTCCTGAGCAATATAATNTGTTTTTACACATTTATAACAGGAAAAAAACTCCACTGGCATCACAAACTATTCACAGCTTTCAGTGAATATAAGAGTTTGATGAGACTGAAGGAAAAAAATTGAAATAATAATAACACATAACAATAAGTAGACAATCTAATCAGCCATTACGAAACTTAGGAAAAGTACATGAGTTTTTGAAAACTATCAAAATTGCATATAATCTCCTTAAAATTAAAGAATAAATAAACACATCGCAAGATACAAAATTTTCAAATTAACGTTTTAGACCATCTTGATCCTTAATACAAGATATCTACATAGTTCAGCAAAGGCTGACTTCTTAAAAAGAAGGCAGCAAAAGATTCAATACCTTCTAATGAATGTTGACTTCCATCATGTGCTCCACTGGGACTTTTTCCAACAGCTATTTTAGTTCCCTCTGCACTAGTAGCCATTCTTCTATCAGCTACTGATTGTTTATCATTCACCTTGGAAACCTACAATCATACAGTCAAATGAAAAAAGAGAAACAAGAGCAAATATAAGATGACATTATTTAACACTAAACAGACTAATAAAGTCAATTAAAATAGTTGTAAACTCATCTAGATGAATTTCTCAACAGTTTAGCCCCCACTAAACTAGTTTAAACCCCAATGTTCCACTACTTATACATGCAGCAATTTGTATTTTAAAGATAAATTTGACATTGAAAAAGAAATATGATACCACTTGGAACAGTGAGTGTTCAAAATTAGCTTTAATTTGTGTCCTTTCCCACTATTTTTGCTTATATCTGTGGGTTTTTTTATCATCAAACTCTTATGTTTTTATCCTCCCTTACCAGTCCATCCCCACCCCGCCTTTGTTGCATGATATTTCATCAGTAAGTCACTTTCCAGAGAATTGTGGTTCTATTTTTCACTAAATGACTGTCACTCTAACTAACCAGTCTGTCAGTTATCATGCAATACTGCCTGAAGTATAATTTGAAGAAAATTAACATTTCTCCCCAACTGAGAAGTATCACACACAAAAAGTTCATTCTGAAACAATGGTACTCCAGCACCTGCTGCTGCCTGACCCTTTATCTTGATAAACTGAAGGCATCTTCAATTCACCGCAAGATCAAAAGCTTAGTTTTGTAGATTCAAAAATAAATTATTTTATCACTGAATTGTTGCACGTCACTTATATCTATAGAGCATCACAAAAAATCCTTACCTGGAATTTAATTCTCTTATGTGGCGCTCTTACAGTGCAATAGTTTGGAATTCCAATCCAGAAGTGATGAGTTTTGGGAAACATGCAACTACACAATTGCCCTTCTTTCATCCGCAGCAACAGTATCTGAGCACTATAAAGACTTTTAGCAGTCCACATTTTCCTAAAAGTGACTTCTGGATCCAGATGATGTGGTAACCAAATTGATACTCTCAGAAGCCGCTTTACCATGAAGTTACAAAGGAAGCATCAATAGCTGAGCTTGGACACCACAGAAGCAGCAAACAGTAGAAACTTTCTTCTAGGCATAACCTATTTAAAAGACATTAGGAAAAACTCCACATAGTTGAATGGTAAGGTGCACATCATGGCCTTGATACTGTAACAAGGCCCTCTTCACACTCCTGTCACTTAAAAGACACATGCATTGACAATGAAGCAGTTCCAGGGAGAACTTCTCTCCCTCCCACCAGCCCCCACCTGGAACCGTGTTGTTCACCGCTCAACATGAAGTCAATTCACTTCAGAAACAGGAAGGATTAAAACAGTAATACTCCAAAAAGCAAGCAAACAAACCATCCCTTATAATTAACAACGTGAATACAACTGTTCCTTCTACCTCTGATCAAAAACGTGGAAGAAATGACAGTGCAACTTCAGCCAACTTGTTCACAAAGTACCGATGTAAGATCCTGGTAAGAAAACGTCCAGCATGCTGGCTGGTACAAGGCAAGCCTTGTAATCTTCCATGCTACAAGGACAGAATAGGTGTGACCCACAAACCCAGTGTGAGTCTGGTTTATACCTAGCAAGACTTTGACCATGAAGAACAGTGTATGTTAATGCCCTCCTTCAGAGAAAAATGCGGCTCCCCCACCTCGACCATCAGCGCACACAAACCCAGTGTGACCTGGAGAGACCAGGGCTCAGCAGAGCACTGCCAGCTTCCAACTTCAACCAAGTAACTGAGCTACAGGCTGTTTCCTCTGGTGTGCCATGACACCAGGCCTGCGGTGCATTGGGGTTTGTCCTGCCCCGCTGCCCAGCGAACAGGCGACACAAACAGGCAGCGCAGAGCCCACACATGGCGCGTTTTTAAAGGTACTGACCACGGAACGCTCAGTGACAACCGCGGGGCGCTCCCTGCGCCCGTCAAACCCGGGAACTCAGAGCAGGCGGGCGATTCCCAAGCGGGACACGTCCCTTCGGAGGGCAATAACCTCAGCCCCGGCCCCGATCCGTCCTTGTCTCCCTCCCCGCAGGCTCCTGCCCCATCCCCTCCGGGAAGGGGTGGGGGGGGGGAGTCTAACGCGGCCTACGCGAGGCAGCGGCGGCACCCTGCCCGTCTCGGCCCCACCTCCCCTGTGAGCGGCCCCGGAGACAGCCCCAGCGGCGAGCGCGGCGACTGCTGGCGGATTGGAATCGGGATCGTGACTGGGACGCGGTGGGAGGTGTCTGCGGGTGCCGCCCGGGTCCGGCCCGTGACACCGCCCCCTGNGGCCCGCCCCGCGGGATTGTCGCTGCCGCTCTGCGGGTCGGTGTCCCACCCCCAGCACAGGCCCTGGCTCGGGCCGCGGGCCTTGAAGGGCGGTTTGTTGATGCGGGGAGACCTCAGGGTGGCGATAAAGATTAATTCTCCCCTCCTCCTTTTTTGTAAGTGTTTGTGTTTTAGTAAGGTGAGTCTACGCACCCTTCTGGCAGGCGAGAGACGGTGCAAACACCGCTCACGGATTGAAGATGCGGGCGGATCCCGCAGCCCCAGCGGGTGCAGGAGGCACAGGCTTACAGAGGGAGAAGAGAGATTCCTGAGGGAGAGAAGTGTAGAGGTGTGAACTCTCCCTGGAGTCGGTCGGGTTTAAAACCAAACGGGAAAAAACACCATATTAGAATTAACATGGATTAGGCTCCTTCTCCTGTGGCATCTGTTATCTCTGAGTTTTACTGATACCTGAATGATGCTGGGATGGATTTGGAAAAGAAGGAGGTGCAGCTATTTTAATGCCAGGTTTTTGTCAAAAATGTCTGTGCAGAGTTTAGCCAGCTTTCCAGCTGCTGAAGAGCAATAGCTAAAAGACAGAGCCCTGGGATTGTCTTAGAGCCACCACACCACCTCATGATGGAGTGTGCTCCATCTGCTCTTTTCATCATCCTTCATTCTTTCCCTGTATTTACAGGACTAGTTTTCAGATGAGAACACCAGATGAACCCTAGTGATGAAAAAAACCTCTTCCCTTAATTGCAGCCAGAATTCTAATTTGTAGTGGTCAGTATTATCATTAGGACCACACTTGCATCTAAATTAATACTTAGTTGACACCTGTGGCAAGTACAAAGGTCATAAAGATGGGAGAAGGCCTTTGTCATTCTTTTGGATGTGAACTCAAGTACATTAGTTAGCCTCCTGTTCCTTCTGTACTGTGTCTGACCTATTAATGAGTTAGAAAATGGGTGATGTATATTCAGCTTTGTGAGCTGGTGAAAATTAAACTTTTAAGCATGGATAGTTACAAGTATAAACAAAGTAAGTCATTACCAAAGACAGTAAACAAGATGGTGTCTCAAATGTAGCAGCTGGAACTCAAAATCAAAATATTAGGGTTGAAAGGAACCTTTAGAAATCCAATATTCCAAAACCCCTGCCAAGGCAGGGTCACCTAAAGCAGGTGACTTGAGAACAATTCCAGATGGGTTTTGAATGTCTCCAGAGAGAGAGACTCCACAACTACTCTGGGCAGCCTGTTCCAGCACTTTGCCACTCTCAGTGTAAAGAAATTCTTCCTTATGTTGAGGTGGAACTTTCTTGTGTTTTTAGTTCATGTCCACAAAAGAAAAACACTTGTGTCTCTTTTGGCCTAAAGACTTAAGGACATTGAGGTGCTGGAGCATGTCCAGAGAAGGGCAATGAAGCTTGTTAAGAACCTGGAGCACAAGTTTGATGAGGAGTGGCTGAGAGAGCTGGGGTTGTTTAATCTGGAGATAAGGAGGCTCAGGAGTGACCTTATCACTTTCTACAACTACCTGAAAGGAGACTGTAGCCAAGTGGGATTTGGCCTCATCTCCCAGACAACCAGTGACAGGACAAGAGGAAATGGTCTCAAGCTGTGCCAGGGAAGATTCACGTTTGACACCAGAAAGAATTTCTTCATGGAAGGTGTTGTTAAACATTGAAATTGGCTGACCAGGGAGGTGGTGTATCACCATCCATGGAGGTGTTTAAGGAAAGACTGGACATGGCACTTAGTGCCATAGTCTAGTTGACATAGTGTTCAGTCACAGATTGGACTCGATCTCAAAGGTCTTTTCCAACCTAGTTGATTCTGCAAGTCTGTGATTCTTCCTCCCTATCTCAGCTCAGTCCTTTCCCTTGCCCATATCTAAACTCTATCAAACTCTTATCTTTTAAGTGTCAAAGCTTATTTCATCTGCTTCATGTTCATGTTTATATAAATTTATCTATATTCAGCATTTTTATAGCATGACCTTCTTCACTCCTTTAGTAGCTGTTTGTAATACTTTTGCATTTTCTTAAGAATCAATGCACAAAATAATGCTTACACAAGTTACATAAATGTTTCAATGGTTTTACAACATGGTATTGTTCAGAACAGGTATTTTGGAGTACCAATATTGTTAAGTTACAAGGCATTTGAAAGTGTGTGTAAAATCATTTCCTCTAACAGATTAAGCTACAGGACCAAAAGGAACTTTCAGTAACAGCACTTTATTATAATTTTGATCAGCACAATTAACTTGGCTAGTGATGTGACTATTGTAATATGTGTGTCAGTAAGGCTGAATTCTTAGCTCACAGGTTTGAGATCTACATGGAAAATGAGGAGAAAGAAAATCATTGAGAGTCAAACTTAACTTGAAAGTCTTCTTTTATTACTGACAAAGTTGCTATCTGTACAATTCAGAAGTATATATATAAAAATAAGTCTATTCTATAAGCTCTGCCTAATAACTTTTAATTGCGAGGATGGAAGATTTTTGTTATGAAAGGTGTCATTAAAGGATTTAATGCAGGAATTTTTGCAAATTAGTTCAAAATATGCTGTATCCAAATGCTGATACATGGATTGAAATGTTCAAGAAAATGTAATGATTTATGGCAGTATATTAAGATCTACAGAAATGTGTAAGGGTGCATCACAAGGAAAAGTATAAGCTTATCTTATGGGATAAGCATGAGAATAGAGGCTAGTGCTGAGCAACTGATACTCAAACCTATGGGTTTGACTGGTGACCACTTCAAACCAATTCATTTCCTTAATCTCATTGCTAAAAAAGAGGAGTGTGACTCCTTCCGTGTAGAAGTCCACTCAGGTGTTTGTGACTTAAGATACCAGGTCCATTGCTGAAATTACCCAGGTATGTAACCATGGCTCAGACTTTTCAGGAAATTGCTAAGTTATGGGGGAAAAAGAAAAAAAAAAGGCTGTCAGAATGTCTGAAGAGGAGATTCCCATGAGATGAGAAAGCTGAAATTGCAGGCAGGGTAAGACAAGGGAAAGCACTGACATGGGCAAGTATAATGGAATCATCAAGAACACACAGGATGTCAGAAGGAGGCATGACTGTGGCTGTGCTCCAGTGAGCTGTAGGAGTTGCCCTTTCTTGTTCCTGACTTTGGCCTGTCTGACTAGCAGAGCAAATTGTATATGCTTATGTATTATAAAAGGTGCTGAGCACATTAATGTCTAACTTAGTAGTGATGTGATAACCAATGAATAATTTTTATACTTCTAAGCTGAGTATGTCCTGCTCGCAGAATCGCTTTATGCTTGGCTAAGATGTCCAAACAGGGACCCAAAGAGGAATGATTACAGGACACAGAAGTTCACAGAAAAAGCAAATGGGGGAATTGTCCCACAAAAATGAGCTCAAAAGAACAGAGGTACTTCTAGACAAAAACACCCAGCTGGTTTTGGAGGGAGACTGATGGACTTCATAAGGTAGAAGAGTGGAGAATTAGATTGGAAATGCCTAGCTACAAAGGAACTATGGGAGAAAGGTGTGAACAAAGCTGAAGATTGGTTGAGGCTCATGAGAGAGAAGAACATTAGCAGAAGGTTTTCAAAAGACAAATTCAACAGCTGTCTTGGAAACCACCTATGACACTAATGGCCAATTTTATGAATTTAGAATTAGCAACCTCTAGCAAAAATGTCCAAATTATATAGACAGAATACTGAAATATGCAATCAAAAAAGGGAAAAGTAAAAACTCAGTGAAGTTCATCATGTTGAAAGGCAAGGTGAAAATAGATCCAGTGCAGCATTGAGTCATGACTGGAATCTTACTGAGGTATACTTCCAAAGAGAATTTTCCAGAAAAAAAGTACTTTTAAAAAGGCATGTTTTGTGAATGATACCTTCAAGGAAAAAAAGAACTTAGTGTGACATTATATAGGAAGATAATTTGACAGAGCAGAGTGCGCCATTATTTTTTTTCATTAATTGCTTTTTCCAGTTCATCTCTTGCTTAATTTCAAGTCTGTGGGAAACAAATATGAAACACTGAGACTATATCTTTGTTATTGGATGGTAACATTGGTAAAGCCAAGGCAACAGTCCATAATTAAGAGTGGGCTTGAATATCATAAAATAGGTACAACTTGTATTAATTGTTCTGTTTGTCAACTGGAAAACCCCCCAAACTGCCAAATTTAAATTTTCCTTAGAAATGCTTAAGTTATCTTTTATTTGTCATATTTTATGAAATACGAATCTATTTTAAACTGCAATTTTAAAAGCTGCTATATTGAGTTACCATACTGGAAATCCATGCTGACTGTTATTGTGAAGATTCTCTGACACTGTGTAATCTAAGGTTCCTTAAATAAAATGGTACAATAATACTCAAGAGGAACATGTGACACTAGTTTTTCATGGTTATATGGATCAAAGTTTGTCTTGATTTCTGTCTGTTCCTTTCTGCCCTCGGTGTATCACTTGGGTGCCACTTACATTTGCTTTGATCAAGCTGAGTAGGCAATGTACCCTTCATTTTTATTCTCTTGCACCTGTTCTGTGCTTTATCTGGAGCATTCTTTTTAGTGAAAACTGAGTAACAGGAGTAAAAAAAAAAAGTCTGAGGGTGAGAATTCCCCTGGCTGACTCACAGCTGTTATCTAGCCAAAGATGACATATTCAAGTTACTTGTAAACATCAAAGACAGGATAGCTCTTCGTAAGTTTCTAAAGCCCTCATCTATCTAGACTGAACAGAGCAGCATTATTTCAATAATGTATTTGATTTGGTTGTGCCACTTAGCTACTGTATTAGGTCAGCCTTTCAGCAGCTTCACGTCTCCCAATAGCCTCTGAGTTTAGATGCTGTCTTTATATATTTATGTTATCATCTGGTTGTAATATTAAAATTTTTTTCAATATTCATTATCATGTCCACAGATACATGAAGTAAGATGAGAGTTTTTTTCAAAATGATAAATAAACGCAAACCAAAAAATTACAGGTCAAGGTGTATTTTATTCTATTAAAAACAAAATTCATAAATTCTAGCATTGCTCTGAAGTGAAAATTGAAATTCTTAATTTTTTAAGATTCAACTTTTCTGAATTTTTTTTTTAAGACCAAATTTTCCTGGCCTATTCACTTTGGCCAAAATGAGGCTTTCATTAATATGTTTAATGTAAGCAATTATTGATGTTCATTTGCAGCAAACTGAATCAGCTAATATTATATCTTAAGACATAGTATAATGTCTCCAAGAGCCCCTGTAAGGTTTTTTTCGCTGGTGATCTCAACCGAAAATTTTGTAATAGGCTTGTGTGACTATGTGTACATGTGTGTAGCACAGCTGACATTCAATAGAGCAAACAAATGAAGCAGTGCTTATCCACTGAGTAACACAAGAACAAGGTAGGTAGTTATTTTAAGTTGGAAATAAATCCCCACCCTCACAAATGGCCATTACTTCCCACAGGATATACTTTTTCCTTGCTCAGTTCCGCTTGACCCACACCTGTTGGCAGGGGTAAGGGCTTGGGGGGAGAGCAGGTAAGATCTTACCTGGGCCAGATGTGTGGGCTGGGTGCATGTTCCTATCCTGACATCTGTGGGGCTGGGCTCAGTCCTGGCAGGTGCCCTCCAACAGCCTGACACAGAAAGAAATCAGACTAAAAGATTTACTGAGGGGTTTTAAAGCTCTTGTGGAGTTGGATCCCCCTGCCTATGGTAAGATCTTGTCCTGGATATAATACTAAACATGTCAGAACAAACACTTCCTCCAATTAAGTTCTGCTAATAATTTGCATGTGCTTTATCAATTAATCTGAAAATAATATTATTTTCTGAAATTATTCTGTATTTTTAATTATTCTGTACCTGTATTATTCTGTAATTATTTTAATTCTTTTTTTCGTAGGAGAACAAATCATAAATTTCAGGAATTTCTCAGTCTGCAAGTCTGTTTCATGTGTGTGTGTTGTGAGTGAGTGAGTGTGCACATAGACAGCTCAAATACAGCTGATACAATCCAATATCATGTAACATATCAAAGGACTGTGAAATCAGTTGAACTCCACTTTATCCCTTAATTTAAAAACATTTTTAAATTTCTTAGTTCCCTGACTGGAACAGTTTGCATGAAAAAAGTAGAACTGAAATGGAAGACAGTGATCTCACTCATTCACTTGATTATAATTTTGATTTTGAACACATTTTTTTCAGCTACACCATGTCAGTTACAGAAAGTAATTTCTTCTCTTAAATGATGTTTCCACTGTAAACCATAAATGATGTACCAGCCCAGCCTCCAGTAGTTTCTGCAGTGATAAAGTCTGAGCAGGAGGTGGCACTGCTATTTGTCTGGTCTTGATAAATCAATATTGTCAACATCAGTGGTATTTTCCCAGTTCCCACTTCCTTAATAACCTTGATCTGGCCAAAGAATCAAGCAGAAATCTGAAATGAAAATATTATCTGAACAAAAACCCCTCAAAAAAACAAAACAAAACAAGTACAATACTGCCAAGGTATTAATTTTGGAGGAAAAAATCAATGGTAAAAAACCGTAAATCATTATAAATATGCAATTATAAGCAGATTTTTGTCATGTTGAAAATTGTCTTTAGAAATTTCCTGGTAATCTTTTGACCTATTGAACAGAACATGGAAATATTTAATGAGATTGGGAGCAATCACATCAGGGATAATGGGTTTGCATTTTGGGGTTTTTTTTGTATTCTGTTTTTGCTTGATTTTGTTATAGCTGAAGCCAAAGATCTAAGTGACAATGAATATTTCTTTCAGGCAGTCTGGAATTGCTCTTTTTCTTTAACATCCCCCACATAAAGGTGTTGGGGGTTTTTTTGTGTATGTCCTAAAGATAAGTATGTTGTTTTATATTAACAGTTACCTTTCATAAATGTTCATATAGTTCATAAAAGGTCTAGCAGTTTTTTGATTGTTTCATCTCATATAACCAGATAGTTTGATACTATCCCCTTTCAGTTTTTGGCATCTTGGGTGGGATTTGTCAAAAGGAATGCAGGCGTGGGACACAGTCTAGACAAGGGTATTTGAGTTAGTCACTCTAAGCTGCCTCAATGGTCAGTGAAGAGAAATAGACATTTTTGGAAAGGAATTAATTTCAACACAGAGTAGACTTTTGAAGTATGTTAAATGAATCATTCTCTAAAACTGCTTATTTTTCTTTATTGACATTGAGGAAGGTCTAAGAAGACCACCTCAGAGGGAAATGACAAGTTTTTCAGAAGGAGCCTCTGTCCTGGCAACGGTGTAGACTCACTTGGCTGCCAAATGCTGAGTCTGCCATCACTTGAGATTCTGAGGTGAGATGAATTACTGTTTGGAAGCCAGAGAGCAAAACCTGAAACCATCCATTAAATAGAAAACTCAGTCAGAAAAATGTACACTGTAGAAGGGGAATGGCAGAGTGCTGTTAAATCACTCCATCTGCTCACAATTTGTCTCATTTCATTTCCTAACACATAATTTAAAGTGTCTACTTTTGCACTTCATCCTTTCTCTTGTCACAGCCTCTGTGGATGCCTGTATTCAGGTTCACAGCTGCCATGCCCATGAAGAGGTTGCCCAGAAAACTTTGGATGCCCCAACTCTGGAAGTGTTCAAGGCCAGGCTGGATGGGGCCCTTAGCAACCTGGTCATTGGAAGCTATTTCTGCCCATTATAAGGAGTTGGAATAAGATCATTGAGGTCTCCTTCAACACAAACCTTTCAAGAATTCCGTGATTTTGTTCCTCTGAAAATCCTTCTGAAGGTGTTGGTTTGTGGTTTCTTCTGTTAAATACGAGCAAGTGGGATTCAGCACGGGAATGAGAAAAGCTGTGTTTGTAAACAGTGAGAGGATGTAATTATCATAATTGATGTGTAGGGTACCATTCCTTTCCAAGTTCCAGCTTGATATGCAAGCTTTTAGGTTTTTTTTTTTCATCTTTCACAGTCCCTAATACTTAGCTTTAACAAATTGATAAGTTATTACATTTTTGCCTGCTTCCCTACAAAATTGTCTTCAACTCCACCCCCCTACCCCCACCCCCCTACCCCCAGTCCTGTACTAGCTTTGCAAAAATAATTTTTTTATGTCTCTTGGAAAAGATTTTAGAATCTTTATAGTATTGATAGCTTCCCTGTATGGCATAATACATTGTGTATGTCGTTACCCCAAATTATTATTTTTCATCCTTTTTTTTTTTCATTTTCTCCCATCTCTCCTTTTTTGAGCCTTTATTTCACCTTCTCACTTTTCCATTGTTTTATCTTGCCTTCTTTATATCTCAAGTGTTAAAACTATTGAAAGTATGTATAGTGGCAAACTTAATGATTGTACTTACATCATATCTCTATATTAAAGTATTACCAATATGTTGTTGTTTTGATGTAAATTCCCTCCCTGCCAGTAACTCCCCATTCCATTAGTTAACAGAAGAATTAGTTAACTACTACCAATTCCTACTTGATCGTTTTGGGTGGGGGAGACTGGGGAAAGGTGTGGTGGGAAACGGGCTTGGATTGTCTCTTTTGTTCTTGGGGGCTACAAACGGCTCTGGCGGTGTGTGTGCTGCTGTGGGAGAGAGGCCGTTGCTGCTGCTCCTTGCTGCGACTGTGGAGTAAGCCAGTTTTTCCCTGCCACTGCTGTTGCTCCTGGGTTCGGCACTGGGGTCCCGGTCGCCGCTCCGGCCTCACTGTCGCTGACAGTGTCACGGCCACCCACCCCACCCCAGCAGTGACCCAAGAAAGAGGAATCACAGCTGTTTTTTTCCTGGGAACTATCATCATCCTTCCACTTACATCTTTCCTTCTTCGTTTGGGAAAAAGGACATACATAGAGAGAGTTCATCTGAGTGCTCACCGCTCATCTCTGCAGACAGAACTCACCCTGCAGCTAGCCTAGGTGTGACACTGCCTCTGTCCATAACTATAACTTTTCCAGGAGGAACTTACTGCTTTGGGGGTTGTTCTCTTTGGTTTTTACTTGTGATGTTGGGGGAGGAATTTGCTGTGGTCTGTTGACAGTTATATCTATATCTACATATATATACACATATATACATACATACATATATATATATATATATACACAGTAGTTAAGAATAGTTATCCTTCTCTTAAATTTAATAAAGAGTGACGTGATTATTGTGGAGGAATCCTCTCCTCTGCTTTTTGGCAAACATTTTGGTTTCTTCCCTCAAACCAAGACACAATGTAACCACTACATTCAGCATGTGACATTTCTAAAAATAGTAATGCTTGTAGCATCTTTTGTCTTTTGGTGACTAATTATGCAAATCATCACTCAGTCTATTTTTTTTTGTAATGTGCTTTCTGTCAATGTACTAGTCTTTGTTAAACTTTTGTCCACATAGGAACATTAAAGAAAATTAATCTAAATAAGCTAATGGTGTGAATACAGAGTGGTTTAGTTAGGCCCCATTAATTCAATTAAATTACTGATCCAGAATGAAAAAGATCATAGCTGAGTTTGTAGATGTAAAAAACATTTGGATATTAAAATAAAGCTCTCAAGATATATTAAAGCATTTTCATCTTTGTTTTCTGTTTCTATGCATAAAAAAGGTAAAAAGTACAGATAATGCTGTACTTAGATGGGAATTTGATCTTTGTAAAAATATAAAAAAGTAATTGAGGAAAAAGTCTCCTAAGGACATAAATGTTTGTTTCAGCTTTTCTGGGGCAACTTTTGATCTTCCTATGACCTATTATCTCCCCTCTCTGTAGAAACACAGCTTCATATTTCCATGCAGGCAGTTTGTGATGAGTGGACACGGCCCCTAAGGGCTTACAAGTTGCATTTAGTAACCGAAGTGATTTATCTGCTCTTTCACCGTGTAACACTCCTAAAGAGCATATGATCTCTTTCGACTGTCTATTAATTACACTGTCACTGACATTTAACTGACATGCCTCCTCTTCTGGCTGAGACAGTACTAGACTATGAGAAGAAAGTTATTGGTTGATTGAAATGGCAAAATATTCTTTTTTATCTAAAAATAACCTGTTTACAGGAAATTCTGGCAAGTTCATTGCAAAACAGGAGAAAAATTACTGAGCACGGGAATAGAAAAGGGCTTTGAGTAACTGAGTAAGAGGTTCTGTAGACAGGAGGCAATAAAAAATAAAATTATCTCCATTCCAATTAATATTTGAATTTTTTTACATGTATGATATTGAGTAATTTCTTAAAATATCAGATTTTTCTCTTCTGATTTCTGCTTTAGCTCCACAGCTCCTTCAGCTCTATATTTCACTTTATATTTTATACCAATTAACTTTACTAGCCCACATCATCTCCATCACTGTAAAATGAGTAAAGGACATTATTACATTGGTAATTGGCAGTATCATTAAAAGCTATTGAACAACATTTGCACAAGACAAAAACTTGTTAATTGCAGCTCTTTCTACATTAATAGGTAAAGGTCAGATTTTATTTGTACTGTATGATAGAGATAGAGCGAAGCCATATATATGATGAGTTTGCATGACCTTTCCCTTCTTAAGATTCTCCCACCAGTCTGATAGAATGACTGCACTGTTATAGTAATTATCTGGTTAAATTACTTACAGTTCATGTGCTGGATGGTTTGTGTATGCCCTTTACTCTCCAGCCATGACTCCAAAATAATAACCTTTACCAGACAAAGAAATTTAGTGAGGAACTGAAGCCAGAAGGAAAAAAAAATTGTGGAATATCAACAGTCTAGTAATGTTTGCTTTAAACTACTACTTTTTAACCTGATGTCTCAAAAAATGGAAAATGGAGTTGCCACTCTGAAATATCTTTATCTAACCAAGACTGCTGTAATAATATTTTCTGACAGATTTCACTGAATTTTCCTGAGAGGTAAAGGTGACCTAAGTGTGATTATTTTGATAATTTGATGTACTGGGGGTCAAGACTTTCAGGCAGGGATTTTGATAGAATTTCATCCAGTAATACTGTTTCCTGCCTTAGTATAGCCTGAAAGAAGTGGGAAACGTCTTGCTGGGAAATATAGGGATGATAAAGGTATGAGAGTTTAAATCAGAGTTGTATGAAAAAGATAAAAGAACACTTTGTTTCCATCAATTAAGTAATGTTGTCATGATAGGGTTTTATAAATATTTTTAGGATATGAATTTTAGACATAAAAATTCATGTTTGGTCATATTATTTCTCAACCCTCTAATGTGAATTTAACTCATCAGATATTTAAATAGTTTAAGTCCAACAGAAACTATGGAAATATACCTACCCTGAAATAGCTAAACAATGAAAAGCTCATCTGAGTTGAAATCTGTTCCAGATGGGGTAGAGCTGGGTTTAGAATGAAGACGGTTATCTAAATCTGAAGTCAGTTGGTGGGAGGCCACTCTCTTCTACCAGAAATGCCATCCTGGGAATTTTTTCTACAGAAGACTTCACTTGAGTGGTTTTACTCCTATAGGTAGAAACAACTGTTGAAAAAATTCCAGTATCTTTGCATGTTGATCCTGTCTGACTATAATTTCTTGCTGTGTATCCTCAGGAGCCTTTGCACAAACTTCACAGATAATGCATAAGGAATATCATAGCTTTTTCTACTGTAGTGCAAGCAAGTAGAAAATCTGAATCCAGGTTCCATGTGGCCTTAAGCAGCAGGAGCTGCCATCTGACATCTGTCCACGATCTAGGACTTCTCACTTCTCAGCCCAGACCCTTCTCATACAGCAGCGAGACTTGTAACATCTGTAAAACCTGGGGCAGATCGGAGAACTTTGGGAACAACAAAATAACTTCAGAATGCAGGAATTCTTACAGGTGAAGTCAAACTAAAAATATTTCATTCCTTATAAGGACACTTTAAAATATCATGGCACTTTCAGTACAATTTACTATTTTATGATAGATTTAAATGCTATAGAAAGTTTCTGGTGACTTTTGGCATCAATGTGTTCTAAGTGCATGATTTCTTAATTTGCCTTCATATTGGGATATTTTGCTCTCAGTTATTGACAGTCATACTTTTTAATATGTTTTTACATTTGATAGTAATCTAATTTCCAAGCAATTATATTTATTAATTCTTTCTTGAAAAAAAAGTCCAATTTTGTAACCCATAGGTGAAATACACTGTAATAATAATAACTTTCCAGAACTGAACATAATTTTGGAAAATGTAGCAATGCATTCTCAATACATGGCTTGGAGAATGTCATGCCAGAAATGGGCTGATGAAGAAAAACAGCCATCCACTGAGAATGCTTTAACAGCTGATGTTTTTAGTGTAGTTTGAATGTACTGAATGTAAAACTGCAAAGTCACTGTCTTCTTCCCACAAGTCCCTTGCCAGGCCAGGGGGCTGGGACACAGATAGTGACATCCTGTTCTCTGGAACTCTCTCCCATTCAATGTAAATCCCCTTACTCTTATTGGCCCAAAGCCAGACTTCCCCTTGTCCCTTATTGGAGAATTTGTATCCCCCCAAGTCCTTTATAAACCTATTCCCCTGAATAAACCACCTCTTTGTTCCTGCCCTGACCTGTGCCTCCTGTGTGTCCTTTCAGGGGGGCTCTCAGGGAGCACATGGTTGGGTTTAGACATTGAGCACACACTTCTCCTGGGTTAATGGATTGAGAATCCTAAACCAGGCAGAAGCACCATATCGTTGCAGATTCCTTCAGCAGACAGCATTAACGAGGCCACAAGAAACACACCACCTTAGTAAAATATATTTTAGGACAGTTCCTATTTGTTTTGACAGTTCAAAAAAATCACCCCATATGTTCATTAAACTTATTAATTAGTAAAAATTGCATTTTACATTCATTCTTCTGTAATTTATAAATCTTTAAATAGATTTCCCCAAGTATTTGATAGAAAGGAATATGCAAATGCTTTTCTGGAATCATCAGTAGCAATGAAGAACAATTTTCTTATGAATAATTTGAACACAAATTGTTGAAAGCATCACATCAATTCAAAGAGTTAAATAAGCATGAAACTAACTCTTTAAGCAGAAGCATTTAATTTCAATCTTTTCCTTTGTTCTTACTGGACAAAGCATTTCTCCTTACTGGAAGTGTTAGCAATAAAGCCCCCCAAACATCCTCTTTGCTATCATTGTGTTGTGAATAAATAACTTCTATCTTTAAAATACATGACAATCTTCATGATCACAATTTATCACGATGCCTGAATCTCCACAGACACATCACTTTAGTAATGCTTTATGAGGCTTCTACCTCTATCAAATAAAACACTTGACTGCATCTAATTTTAGGGGGTTTCTTATCTGGTATTTTATTTCATGGTCCTCTTTGTCATAGATTACAGTTACTTGAAGAATGGTGAAACAAGGGCAGAAGGCTCAACTATGTTTACATTAAAACTTTTTATCTTTTTCTGCACAGGGATATACTAACTACAAGAAGAGCTTTACACAGGACTATATTTTCACACAGTTACACACAATTCTAAAACTTATTGCTGGATCCAAGCAATATTGTTTATCATATTTTTAACTTTATAAAAAGACTTCTTCAGTGTGTTCTTCTACAGAGCTTTTGCAGGCTTCTTCTCTCACTTCTGCACCAGCTCAAGGTCTCTAGACAAATTTCATTCTTATCTCAGCAGCTTGCACCTGCAAATTTTCTTTTGGTTCAGTAACCTCAAAATGTTTGTATTCCAACAATAATTCTCATGAGAAATGCCAGTTACAGGTAAAGATTTTTACAGAATACACAGGAGAAGTAATGACATCCCAGTGTTAGTACCCTTGATGAACAACTTATACAGGTTGTGAATGAAAGTATTTTTACATATTTTTAATAGAAATGTAAAAGCAGCTTTGATTTACATGCCTTTATGATGTATAGAATGGGGGAATGCATAGCTCCTGAATTTGCAAGATGATCTGATTCTCTCTGCATGGAATACACAGAACCTGAAGAAGAAAGGCATTGCAGTTTTATTTCCTCTTGATCAGTCAGTGCAATTGGCAGGAAAAGTACATCTCAAGATGTTTTAGGTATACAGGCTTCCAATGCATATTGAAGGCTCATTGAAGCATCATGTTTCTGTAAGCAATTTAAAGTTCAACTTGTTTGATAATTAAAAAGTCTGTAGCTTTAGAGTTATACTATGCACAGTAATTATTCTTTACACTTGCATAAGTGTATAAACTCAAAAAACCCCCTCAACCAAAACTACAAAGTAAAACTTTTGGCACTGAGGAATCGTAAATTCATAGAATGGTTAGGGTTGGAACCAACCATATATACACGTAGTTCCAATCCTTCTGCTGTGGACAGGAACACCTTCCTTTAGACCAGGTTGCTCGAAGCCCCATCCAACTTGTCTTTGAACATTTCCAGGGGTGGGGCATCCACAGCTTCTCTGAGCAACCTGTTCCAGTGCTCACTACCCACACAGTAAAGAATTTCTTCCTAATATCTAATATAAACCCACTCTCTTTCAGTTTAAAGCCATCACACCTTGTTCCAACAATGCATACCCTTGTGAAGTCCCTCTCTGTCTTTCAAGGAATGCAATGGTCACTGTCACCACCTGGATGAGACCTTCATGACAGAGGCATTGATGCCTCTCTGTTTAAATTAGTGTATACACTAACTGATGTTTTAATAGGTGTTAGATGAACCTCTAAGAGAAATACTCTTTTTCAGTTGGTGCTTATTTACAATTTCATAGTTGTCTTGATCTGTATATGACCCATTTACTGGTTTGATTAGCTTTAATTATGACAGTCCATGTTCAGATTATATACATGCAGCAGGAAGTTTTTGGAGTGCAAGCTGTCAGATTCACCATAATGTAAATTCATCATGTGGCTATACAGACTTTGCAATGCAAAAAAGTTTAAGTTTGTTCAGCAAAACAATTGTGACATTCTTGCAACTATCTGGAACAAAAATCTTTAATTTTTTTACCTTTTTTCTAAAAGCAACCTTAGTACTTTTTGCTTCTGGCTTTTTTACGACAGAAGGATTTTTATTATCATCCTTTAGAGTCTGATTTATGACATTTTAAATTAAGACTAGCAACTTATATTATCACAGTTTCTGGGTATTGATGCTTTCCAATCTGATGAATCCAGGAGGAAATAATTCTTATCTTCTAATCTTGAGTTGTACAAAATGAAGACATTTCCATATTTTTGGCTCAATCTGTGAGGTATAAAAATCCTCATTTGGGAAAAAAACCTCTATAATTTTATTCTACTTTTGGAATTGTTCAAGCTGTGTGGTAATGTTCTTGGGGTAAATTTAATTGCAGGTTTGCATATCTCCATTATATTTTTCTTTTATATACAACTTGTCTCTGACTGCCTTATTTGTAGTGTGTAGAAATTAAAAACTTTCATGGCACTGTAAATCTGTAAACAAAAGAAAACAAAATTTTGAAGGAAAACAGAACTGAGATTAACTTGTAACATTTAATATGTATCAGTCTAAAGAAAATACTCTTTAATTAGAAGGTCAACTAAGAGCAGAAATAACAAGAGCTACTTTATTTTTGATGTGAGAAACTGATCTGGGCATGACACACTTGTAAGACTGCAGTAGGAGGAAGGAAAGTTGTTTCATTTAAAAATATGACCTCAGGGCTGCATCACTGGATGTTTTGAAAGGGTTTACTTATGCATAACCTTTACTGAATTTTCAGTTTTGTCTGCTTTCCTATTTTGAATGAAAAACTGGTATAATTTTAAATTCAACCAAGGAAATGTTGATATGGAATTAGATTTCTAATTTTTAAGAAAGTTACAAACTCCAAGTGCCAATGCTCTTTGATCATACTAGAACAAGAGTCCTTCTTATGCCAGTTGTTGTCTTTTAGCTGCTCAGTCTTGATATTCTATATTTATAAAGCTACAGTGAAACACCTTCTTCACTGTTTGATTAATTTTTAACATTTTTAGTCAGAAAGGAAGGATAGATTCCTTCAGTGTAATTTCACTCAGATGTGCTGCATTTTTTGCTATTTTTTTAAGAAATGTAGGTAACTGTCTTTCCTCATTCAGCTGATGAAACAAAACAGCTTTTGAGCTGTTTGTAAGCCACAAATCAGCACATATGACTTATCAGGACGAAATTTTTTTTTTTTTTCCGAAAAGTATTAGAATTTTACAGAACCTGTTCCTCATAGCATAATTAAGAGCCCTTGTAGCACATTGACCTTGTGCTCTCATCTTTGAACATCAGTCTTCATCACAGATGTCATAAATGTTTAACAGACTAAAAGCAATGGTTAGCCTAAAATATGAATATAGGCCTAGCTTTCAGATATCTCTGAAAAAAAGAGAGAAAAAAAGTGGGCTACATCTTTGTTTTGCTTTCACCCTTTCCTGTCCCATAAGGTGTTAGGTATTTTCCCACAGTTTCTGAGTGCTTTCAATGAGATTTTGAAGCAGGAGAGACTTCTTGCTCCCTGGATCTAGTTCCTTGCAAGCTGAAGCTCATACCTAGAGTTTTCTGTAAAAATTGCATGGATCTGAGCTGATCTTGGAAAGGAAGTCCCTCTTCCTCTTCTTCCTAATTTCTACATCGCTCATGATCTAGTCTTGGTAGTGAAAAACTAAAAAAGAATTTTTTTTTTCCGGACAAAACTGCTTTTTATCCCAGAGGCACAAGCTAAAATGTCCATCTTTTCCTGATCACATGTAATAAATTAATATGTGATTAATTTTACAATATTTAAATGAATATAGCTGTGGTTTATTTCTGTGGTATAAAAATTTTTAATATAATATCCTACTCTCAATTTTTCTATGCATAATTCCCTAAGCAGAAGTGCATGTATGCTGTTATTTCTTAGGCAACAATAGTAACTGTTCTAGGTACTGATTTTCTTGTCCTCTTAATGTCATAGACCTTTTGAAAACCCAGTGTGACTCTTTCAGTGTTTCCATGGTATATTCATTAATTATGATTATTTACTAATTTTCTTTAACTCCAAAGGGTCTGTATATCTAATTGTATTTACACATTTTTCTCACTGATAAGAGATCCACTGAAATGGAGAAAATACTGCATACACTGATATCCAGTCCTTGCCTCAGCTGTGCCCTATCAGTTGTCAGTATGTTGTAATTACTTCATGAATCTTCCATTTGCAGAGTTTAATACAGTAGGAAACATGACACTTAATTAATACAATTAAAAAATTACCTGCCTACAACTGTGAAATCTCCTTGCTTTCTCTTTTTTTTTGACATGCTTCTTTAATCAGGCTACTAGTCTGAACAATTTCCATAAATCCCTCAAATTACCTTGTGTTGACAATGCACTTGGGCTAGACCAGCTATCACTCTAATCATGCCGCCACAACTGCTGTTGAGGGGCACCAGGCCCACACCTGGTTGTCAGGGATTCCTGTTGGCCTCCTCAGTCTTTTCGACTGTCTGCTCCATACCTCCCAGTCTGAAACCTGTTGAAGAGGTATGAGCATCCCTTATTTGTCCAGGGATCTTCTGCAAGACAATGGTAATCACATAGTGAGTGATCTGAGTTCAAGCTTGACAAATATTGGTGTGGGTGGGTAGTTCATGTAATTTATCATCCTGAAAGAATTCATTTACTTTTCCTCTTGTGTTCATCTAGAAAAAACAGTAACAACAGTTCATTTAAATAAGAACATACGGGTCATTTAATACTGAGGTCAAAGATTTTGGACTCAAAGTATTTTAGAGGACCATCATATTCCTCTCCAGGTTAAGCCTCTTGAGACATCCAGAGTACAGAAGTTTTTTACTAATCGCTGCAAAGTGTTTTGTTTGTTTGTTTTGTTGGTTTTGTTTTGGGTTTTTTTTCACTTACAGAGTCTTCTACATCTGATGTACAGCATATATCCAGTTACGGGTTTCTTTTCCCTTTTATTTTATACATTATGAGGATTTTTATTTTATTTTTTTTCTGTGGTTCAAACAAAATTTTGTGATTAGCAAGGTTTTTGGAAGTCATGAGTTTGTCAGATGAGATGCTCCCTTCAAAGAACATAAGAAAATGCTATGGAGAAACAGAGGATCTGGTATACCTGCAGGGGGCATTGCAATACAAAGAAAAGGAGCAATGAAAGCTACTTAGACTTTTTCCAACTAATTTGTCCTATAACATTTTTTAACATTTGGCTGTCAGGTTTGGACTTCTTTTTTTGTCTTTTCTTTTAAAAAATGGCAAGTAATTTCGAAGATATTAATGTAAGTGGTTTTGAAATCACATTAGGAATATTTAAATTACAACTAGGATATTTTCAGTGTTCTTGCACTTACTGATATTGAGAGGAATATTGGGATAATGATTTTAAAATGGGATATAAAATGACAGATAGTTTCTGTAGTATAGAAAAAGAGTTTGGAAATGATCCATTAATAAAATTTCAAACTCCTTCACTAGTTTAATGTTTCTAATTAGTCTGTAAATATGAATCTCTCTATTTTTCATACCTATAATTTTATTTATAAAGAGGAAATGAGGAATGGAATCTAAGCAGCAGTTCTTGCAGAAGATCTTGTCTACTGTGTTATACACATATATGAGAATGCTGTTGGGTATCTTGTTATTCCTCATAGAATTCATTAAATATATATTTTGCTAGGTATTATCTATGGTAGACAGATTTAGAACCTATACTGAGTGCATACCAGCTGATATGTAACTCCTGCTTCACAAATGTTAGGTGGGCACTTCCAGACATAAACAGTGTTATGGAACCACACACCTAAGACAGCCAAACTATGTCCATATACTTCTCTATATGGCAGAATATGATGATCAAATGGCCTGATGCAGATTTCACTGCTTTGTCAACAATACCTCAACCTTTCTCTGCTTCTCAATTATGGAAAATCTTTCTCCTTAGAAGCCGACAAAAACGCTGTAACTGTCAGCAAAAAAGGAAGGTGACCAGACTTGAAACTCACTGGGAGGAAAAATGTGATTAGATGGATTTGTTAACCACTCATAAGGAAAAGACCAACCAAACTCTGCAAGTATAGTAGAATGGCCATAGTTGTAACTGCATGATTGACAGTGGTTCTATGCAATTTCAGCTTATTTTTACTCCCTTTAACTCCTAAAATGACATTTTTTGGTGTTTCTTCCCTTCTTTCACCAGCAGTGATGTTATAATGAATTATAAGGTTTAGTTGCAGTGTCATTTGTGATAGCAAACTGTNGTAGATCCCTAATCTCTAGCTTTGTCAAAATTGAGTGAAAAGCCATTAGAATTCATTTACTATATATTTTCCTGCATTAGCGTTTCAGTACTTTTGTTTGCTCTTTGTCACAGTGGAAAGAAGAAAACAGTGATCTGGTTTTTACCATTTTCTTCTCCCTTTGACATTGTTCTGGGAAAAATAAAAACCAGCACTAGAGTTGAATTACTGTTAAACATGGCAAACCACTCAAGCTTCATATAACCACCTCAAAAAGGAAAATACATTATCCACATTAATATGGAGACATTATCTATTTCAGATGTGCATTTAGTTTATACAAATTTCTTAACTGACTTAACTTCCACATTTTTTAAGCCAGTTGTGGAGTTTTCTTACAGATTTCCTCACCAGTTTGTTCAGGCAAGGCTGTATTCTATGTGTAAGTACTTAGTCATCTGTATTCCATTAATAGCCTTCTAGAATGAAAGCAGATGTATCGTTTTATTCTTAACAGAGCAACTGGTAAGTCTCATAGCTAAAAATGCTGTGGTGATCAAAAGTCAGTTTCTGTTATTATTTTTGAAGTATCAGTTCCAAAATGAGAAAAATGAGGAAGGATAAAGATCTTGTTAGCATTCACCAAATGAAAGTTAATCAAATAGTGAACAATATGAAACAGCTTAATTCTTAATTAATTAAACATTTGCTTGCTTCATCTTGGCATCACTTGTTATTGATGCAATAATGCATATGTTTGGGAGAGCACAGATACTGCTAAGTTCCTTAAGATGAGAGAGAGGAGAGTCATCACCTCTTGACACATATTTGTTATAGTTTCCCTTTTGGTCTAGGAAGTGTTAAAGGTCAGGAGTCTGGCATTCAGACTGAATCCCAAGAATTCATACTTAGATTTTTGGCTTAAAATACATTTTTCACATTTACCACAATTTGAAAAACTTTGCAAGGTTATGTGAATGACATGTTTAGTTTTTTCTACATTGGGAGTTTACATAATCCAAAGCATAGAGTTTAATGGGCAACAGTGATGGAATAGAAGACTACAAATATACATTTGTTTATTTCTGTTTTGTATAATTTTGCAGGTTTCCAGCTCATCTTTTCAGCATCCATAACAAAAAGCTGACAAAGACATTAAAAAACCAGTACAATAAAGTGAAGATATAAAATACGCATCTTGTCAACTGTGTTTACTTTTAAGTTACATAACAGATTTTTCAATATTCAAATTCCATTTGTTAGAATGACATCTATTTCAAAAGTACACAGATCGGGTAAGATGATTGGCTTGGGACATTAGCAAAGTCATTCCTTTATTACTGAATGTAAAAGCAATCTGAAAGATGACATTATAAAATCCTCATGTCCTTGGTTAGCTGTAAAATATTTGATCACTTGATGTGGAGCCAGATATGTGCATTCCTGGCTCTAGTCTCAGGTGGTAAACACACAAAGGCAGCTGTTGATTTAATCTTCTAGTGAATAGTTTATTACTCCTAGATATTGCTCTAGTATAACATATACATGGAACAACAATGTCAGAAGGCAACTTTGGGTGAGTTAAACTTATAAACCTGGAGTTAACAAATTAATAGCCAAAAAAAACCCCCTGTCTTAATACTGCTGGTGCTCTGGAGCAGATTCTTTAGTAACATCATGCAGAAAGATGTCTTGCATTCAAAAATTGTATTTTGTTCTGTCTCAGATGAGGCTGAGATATCAACCTTATTGCCATTGTTTCAAACATCTTATTTAACAATTTCCATACCATTGCTATTGTCAAGGACACAGGAATTAGACACAGTGGAGAAATCTGGTTTTCTGTACTGTTTGTTGCTGGCAGCACTTTGAAGTAACTGCTCTGCATTAGTGATAATCAAAGAGTCTGATCAGATCCTTAGTTCTGCCAGTTTTACACATGGTATAGAAGGTAGTTTTCATTTCCAAGGTAGGGGCTTAGCAACTCCTGTTTATTTTCTTCAACTTTTCTGAGAATTCAAGACAGACCTGAACTTGGAAAAGGTACTTGGTGTGCCTTATGCCCGACTCAGCACACTGAGTTTATTACTTCCTTGATACACTGCATTGCACTAGGTAGTGGTGGAAGCCAAAAGAATATCTCTGTCTGCATTTGGTATAATGAAATAGCTTCGTAAATTGGGTAAACAGAAAGAACATAAATAAAAAGAGCAAACTTTCTCCTGAAAAATTTCATGTTCTTTTTGTAAGCTCTCAATAGAACAGGTCTTCAGGATGTGATAATGTCAGAGGAATGTACAGGGGACTGAGCACTGGAAGAGGTTGCCAAGAGAGGTTGTGAAGTCGTACTTGCTGGAGATATTCAAGAACTGTCTGGATGCAATTCTGTGCAATGTGCTCTGGGATGACCCTGCTTGTGGGGGGATGTTGGACCAGCTGACCCACTGTGGTCCCTTCCAAACTTACCTATTTGGTGATTTTGTGATTCTATGACCTGGCATGAGGAAAGTGAGAACTACCAAAGGTTTGACAGGGTTAGGTCATGTCAGATCATGAGAAGTAGAGAAATTCTTTCTTGGTCCTAGTCTCCTATCCAGGTGAAGAATCAAGGAAGTGAATCATTCAAGGGACTCTTGGGTCCATAGTTGTTACAATTCTCTTGGTGAAAGGCATTATTTTGTAGTTTGGTGTTGATGAGAGGCAAGTATAGACGTTCGTGGCAAGTCAGCCTCTGGTATGTTAGATCGCAACAGTAGAAAACCCCAGAGCGCCAGCTTTGACTATTCATCTCTAGGGAACTCAGCTCTTCAGTCCATAAAATTCTCTCTCATTCAAGGGGAGAATAAATACAGTATCTCTTTTTTATTATATATTTATTGAAAACCAAAACAAACCTTTTAATTCAATTCTCTTCAGTTTTCATTTAACCTATTGATTAGTGTACATAAAGCAGGATTTTTTCTCCTAGATGGAGTATTCCCTGCTGAAAGAGCTACTACTACGGTACACAGTTTTAGAAATGCTTCAGAAGGGTACTGGTCAGGTACAGATCTAAGCACCTATCATGTACTTTCAGAAAATTGGAAAGGTTATGTTTGGTGAATCACTTTTCAAGGTAATAGCGATTCCTCCATTCCATCAGGAAAACAAAAAGCAATTTGAGACCAGAAAGCTAAAGTGTTTATTGCAAGGTGATTTCATACTTTAATATGAAACATGTAGTCCTTCCTCTTAAACATATTACTAGATACCTCATGGAAGAAAAATAAGATTTCTCTTGTTCTTAGAATATGTAGTCCCTTACTGGCTTTAAAAGCCTATTCCACAAGGAGAACTAAATTATAATCACATTTACAAGACACACTCTTAGAACTTACAAAACAGTAACAACTTTGTAGTATTTGTCTTGTATGCTAAGAATTTACGTACTATTAAATGGTGACAATTTTCATAAGGAAAGAGCTGGTTTATGATAGGCATATTGTGAATAAGTTGTCCTCCCTATTACTTGATCTTATATACTAAAATTACTACTATTTCCTCAGATGACGAGACAGACACAGTAAATACAGTCAGTTTGTGGCTGTGGATTAGGAATAAAGTATTCAGAAAAACAGGATGATCAACATTCACACAGTTGCATGAATGATGTCACCTTTCAAATCTAATTTTTCACACTGATAATTTTAAAAGACCCAAGTTAAATGTCCTAACAACTGGTCAAGGCAGATTTGAACCCTTTCCCTAGAGGTCTGCTGATGCTTTTATTAAAATTATACTGTAGCAATGAGGAAATTTTGAAACAAACTTTGAAGACTTCTGTTATCATCAAGGTCTCTCACAGTAACTGTCACTGTAAATTGAATGTTCATTGTAAATAAAAAATTATGAATCACTAGGCAGATTCAGATTTTCAGCCTGGAAGCAAAAACTGGTAAATATTTTAAATCTAGTTCCAGTTGTGCTTCATTTGAAATTTATAATTTTGTAAGATACATTTTCTGCTGCGGTTTCTGACAGCAAAGAATGGAGGAATTTGTTCATCAATAGAAAGTGATGCTCTTTTTAGTTTTAAGGTTCCTGGATGATGTACATAAAAAGCCAAGAATATGAGTCTTTAAGGAAATTATCACTGGTTCTGTAAATGTGATTGTTGCGGGGGTTATCACTGAAACCAGAACTACAATTCTCCAGAGCCCTGAAGCTAAGGTAGGAGATCTGGGATTCTCTGTGAGGAATCAGAACAAACAGCACAATACAGTCTAAGTGGCAAAAACTTGCTGTATGTCATTATAATAATGGCCAATCTTCACGAACAAAGATTTGGGAAGGGCTCTCCCCATGTAGGTGTGTACTCTTCGNGAGAAATCTGGTTTTCTGTACTGTTTGTTGCTGGCAGCACTTTGAAGTAACTGCTCTGCATTAGTGATAATCAAAGAGTCTGATCAGATCCTTAGTTCTGCCAGTTTTACACATGGTATAGAAGGTAGTTTTCATTTCCAAGGTAGGGGCTTAGCAACTCCTGTTTATTTTCTTCAACTTTTCTGAGAATTCAAGACAGACCTGAACTTGGAAAAGGTACTTGGTGTGCCTTATGCCCGACTCAGCACACTGAGTTTATTACTTCCTTGATACACTGCATTGCACTAGGTAGTGGTGGAAGCCAAAAGAATATCTCTGTCTGCATTTGGTATAATGAAATAGCTTCGTAAATTGGGTAAACAGAAAGAACATAAATAAAAAGAGCAAACTTTCTCCTGAAAAATTTCATGTTCTTTTTGTAAGCTCTCAATAGAACAGGTCTTCAGGATGTGATAATGTCAGAGGAATGTACAGGGGACTGAGCACTGGAAGAGGTTGCCAAGAGAGGTTGTGAAGTCGTACTTGCTGGAGATATTCAAGAACTGTCTGGATGCAATTCTGTGCAATGTGCTCTGGGATGACCCTGCTTGTGGGGGGATGTTGGACCAGCTGACCCACTGTGGTCCCTTCCAAACTTACCTATTTGGTGATTTTGTGATTCTATGACCTGGCATGAGGAAAGTGAGAACTACCAAAGGTTTGACAGGGTTAGGTCATGTCAGATCATGAGAAGTAGAGAAATTCTTTCTTGGTCCTAGTCTCCTATCCAGGTGAAGAATCAAGGAAGTGAATCATTCAAGGGACTCTTGGGTCCATAGTTGTTACAATTCTCTTGGTGAAAGGCATTATTTTGTAGTTTGGTGTTGATGAGAGGCAAGTATAGACGTTCGTGGCAAGTCAGCCTCTGGTATGTTAGATCGCAACAGTAGAAAACCCCAGAGCGCCAGCTTTGACTATTCATCTCTAGGGAACTCAGCTCTTCAGTCCATAAAATTCTCTCTCATTCAAGGGGAGAATAAATACAGTATCTCTTTTTTATTATATATTTATTGAAAACCAAAACAAACCTTTTAATTCAATTCTCTTCAGTTTTCATTTAACCTATTGATTAGTGTACATAAAGCAGGATTTTTTCTCCTAGATGGAGTATTCCCTGCTGAAAGAGCTACTACTACGGTACACAGTTTTAGAAATGCTTCAGAAGGGTACTGGTCAGGTACAGATCTAAGCACCTATCATGTACTTTCAGAAAATTGGAAAGGTTATGTTTGGTGAATCACTTTTCAAGGTAATAGCGATTCCTCCATTCCATCAGGAAAACAAAAAGCAATTTGAGACCAGAAAGCTAAAGTGTTTATTGCAAGGTGATTTCATACTTTAATATGAAACATGTAGTCCTTCCTCTTAAACATATTACTAGATACCTCATGGAAGAAAAATAAGATTTCTCTTGTTCTTAGAATATGTAGTCCCTTACTGGCTTTAAAAGCCTATTCCACAAGGAGAACTAAATTATAATCACATTTACAAGACACACTCTTAGAACTTACAAAACAGTAACAACTTTGTAGTATTTGTCTTGTATGCTAAGAATTTACGTACTATTAAATGGTGACAATTTTCATAAGGAAAGAGCTGGTTTATGATAGGCATATTGTGAATAAGTTGTCCTCCCTATTACTTGATCTTATATACTAAAATTACTACTATTTCCTCAGATGACGAGACAGACACAGTAAATACAGTCAGTTTGTGGCTGTGGATTAGGAATAAAGTATTCAGAAAAACAGGATGATCAACATTCACACAGTTGCATGAATGATGTCACCTTTCAAATCTAATTTTTCACACTGATAATTTTAAAAGACCCAAGTTAAATGTCCTAACAACTGGTCAAGGCAGATTTGAACCCTTTCCCTAGAGGTCTGCTGATGCTTTTATTAAAATTATACTGTAGCAATGAGGAAATTTTGAAACAAACTTTGAAGACTTCTGTTATCATCAAGGTCTCTCACAGTAACTGTCACTGTAAATTGAATGTTCATTGTAAATAAAAAATTATGAATCACTAGGCAGATTCAGATTTTCAGCCTGGAAGCAAAAACTGGTAAATATTTTAAATCTAGTTCCAGTTGTGCTTCATTTGAAATTTATAATTTTGTAAGATACATTTTCTGCTGCGGTTTCTGACAGCAAAGAATGGAGGAATTTGTTCATCAATAGAAAGTGATGCTCTTTTTAGTTTTAAGGTTCCTGGATGATGTACATAAAAAGCCAAGAATATGAGTCTTTAAGGAAATTATCACTGGTTCTGTAAATGTGATTGTTGCGGGGGTTATCACTGAAACCAGAACTACAATTCTCCAGAGCCCTGAAGCTAAGGTAGGAGATCTGGGATTCTCTGTGAGGAATCAGAACAAACAGCACAATACAGTCTAAGTGGCAAAAACTTGCTGTATGTCATTATAATAATGGCCAATCTTCACGAACAAAGATTTGGGAAGGGCTCCCCCCATGTAGGTGTGTCCTCTTCGAGCCTGTGCAGTGGATTTTTTAGGTGAGGCACAGCGTGCACAGAACTGGCCCCACCGTTTAAGTCCTAAGGTTCCGAGCGAGCTTGGACAGTGACAGTGAAGTCCTTGGGACTATCTACAGCACCCGGTACTAACCGGGGCTGACCCTGCTGAGCATCCGAGATCTGACGGGATGGGATGGCAGGGAGGCATTGAACTGCCGGGGACGGTCCCTACCGAGACTTGAACTCGCGACCTTGTTATTCAGAGACCGGAGTGCTCTCCATTACGCCACGGGACCGCCCCTTGTATGTCATTAATTGGTTAGCTTTGGCAAGATGGCTGACCATAATCCAGCCTTACAGCCAAAATCCAGTGAATCCAAGATTATTAACTCTAACTGTATTGACACTGTGAGATGATCAATACATATTGCAGTATCCAGGAATATTGTCAGCTTCCCAGATCCAATTGTCTCCATCCCTAGATGCAGTCCAGCTATGTTCTGATTCTGACTGAGTAAAACCCTCATAAGCATTAGGCTCTCCTTACTACATGCCTGAGTTTTCCTGGAAAGGAATACAAGGCATCCATGCCACATGCTGTAACATACACATGATGTGAGAACACTTCTTATGATCTAGTAATTTCTGGGGCATGGCCTGGCACAAAAGTGTTGTTGCAGACAGAGAAGCCAGTCTATTGCATCTGACTCTTGGGAAGATAGTGATTGGACAGATTTCCTAACAGGGAGCAGATATTAAGATTTGGATGTTCAGTTTATTAGATAATGAAAAATCAAATTTTCAGTTTTCAATTAATTTTTACTTTTAAATTGTCATAATTGTTTCCCAACTTTTATTTTTGCCCAGCCTAGTTCAATCCTTCAGTCTTCTTTTCCCTTCCCTCTTCATTACTATATCAAACAAGATTTTATTCCTAGTGCTCAATAACTGTAGTAGAAAGAGTTTACTTAAATCTTGTAAATTTGATTAGACTACAATCCTGAAATCAGAAGTCCACATTATTGTTTCATGTTGTATGGCAGACATCTAAAAACTGTGGGAGACAAGAGATGCAAGTGACTAGTTCAACTCATTAAAAAAAATAAATAAAATAATTAAATTTATTTTAGGGAAAAGCTCATTTTTTAAACTTGATAATGTCTGTAAGGAAGTATTTTTCCATCTTAAATTAATTTATTCTACTCTTATGTAAGGAATTTTAGTAGCTGTATTAATAAAAATACCTAATGTAATAAAATACAAATAATTCAGATGTAAAGTCAAATACTGAAAGACCTCTTGAACCATTGTGTATTTCCTCTGTACTGTTTATAATTGTCATTCTTTTAAACAGTTAAAAAATTTTATGTCTTCAAAAAGCATGAGAAAATATCATATCCTGTACCAAAATATGAGAGTGAGGAAAAAATAAAAAAAAAGAAACAACAAAAAAACCCCTGCCATAATCATGCAATTCTATTTCATTTAGAAAAAAAAAGAAAAAAAAAGAAAAAGAAAAAGAAATCTCTATTTCTCTGTTTTACAAAAAATCTCAAGGGAATGTAAGCAAAAATGTTGTTTGATTGAGTTTTGCTTAAGAATTATCCACTGAGAAAAATATTAAGTTCCTTGTCTTGTTTATTTTTTCTCATCACCACCTACCACCAATCTAGGGCCAAATACAAAATTTAAGTAATGCTGTGGTGTTAGGTATTTTTAATAGGTAAATAGACCTCATCCATATGACCTCTATTTAATATATGAATGGCTTGTGTTACATTCTCTTTATTAAAAGGAATGCTTTCTTCCTTGATATCATTTTCATAACCCTGCAAAAGCTCTTGCCTTCAAATTGAATTCTTATATTTCAAATCCTTCCATTTGACATGACATCCAAGTTAGTTATACACCTGTATATTTGACACTACATTCACTCTGACATAGTCTCAGAAATAGTTTTGTACTTGCTTATTTACTCATATATGAATACATTGTCTATATATTAGTTAGTGGTTCCTGTGGCATATGATGTGGTATCTTTTTGTCCTGAGCTAAGAATAAATATATGAATGTATATGTGTGTGTGCATGTCTCTGTGTGTGTGTGTGTGTGTGTGTGTGTGTGTATCTGTCTGTCTGTCTATCTGTCTGTCTCATGGTAACTTCATCTTTGTAACCCAAGTTCTTTTCTGAATTTTGTAAATTCATCTTTACCTCTGATAATATTTTCAGGTGTTTCAGATATACTTGTTATATGAGCAAATGATGAAGCAAATTCATATGGGGAGAATCAAAGACGTTTGCATTATGAGTGAGTTCTGGGTTTGGATGTTTATCTTCTCTTGCAAAGAGAAGAAACATTTGGATTATTCTGTGATGCCTCCAGAGCTTATGCATGCTAATATTATATTACATGCGTTTGCTCTGAAAAATATTTTATATGTATTGTGGAATTATATTGTCTGTTGAAGAGAAGTGTCTTTCCATGACAACCACCTCTTAGACATCCTATTTTTCAAGAGGTGGCATTTCTAGGCAACAGAGGCATGTCAAGACTTTGTTGACATCCTGATGTTTCTGAAGAACTAATCTAAGTGTGATATATGGTTACATGAACCTTAGAGTGAAGTTGGTGGGCTCTAGGAGTGGACTTCCTGGACAAGAACCTCAAAAATTCTCATGCCCTCATGACCTCCAGCCACTCATGCACCTCGGCTGTTCTTGGGAACTTGTTCACAGATTTAGCAGCCGTACTCTTCAGGTTGGTAACTCTTTTTTCTCATGACCCATCGACCTTTGTGTCTTCATGCGTTATGAGTATGCATGGGAACTTGATAGGCTGCTATCCTCACACAACACTTGGCCTACAAGGTTTCTCTGAGTATCTTCGAGCAGTACAATATGTTCAACAAGCCAAGGTAAGCTTGGCTTACCTTTCAGAATAGAATTATGCTGAAATTATAGGATTAATTCTATAATTTCTAGTATGTTGATGATATAAGATAAACTTAAGGCAATCCATATCCTAGACTTTTGGTGTTTTCTTAAGCAACATTGAATATCCTTGTTTACCTCCCAAGAAAGGATGAAATTAGCCTTCACTTTGAAGAAATAAGACTCATCACCATATTATCATGAGTAAAGCACTAAAAAAGAAAATAATTTGCTTGCTTTCCAGTTTTTCACCCATATTACTGAATATAATGACATGGGGAATGAGCCATACTACACTTTCAATTAATTTTTAAGGGAGATTTTACTGTCTTAGGAATGTTTAAGAGTTTTAAAGAAATAACAAAACAATTTTTACACAAATTCTGAGAGATATACCATTTCCACTGTTTGTAGTGAAGTCATTTTAAGGTCTGTGCTTTTCACTAGGCATTTATACTCTCTGCAAATTGTTGTAGGTTCTGTTAGTCATCTCCATTTCATTGATTATTTTCACTTTCGGGGTATTAATTATAGACCATAATATTCATATAATGAAACTATGGTAAGGCAAAAAGAACTTGGTTTGGGTTATTGACCATGATATATAGGTGTGAGTTTTACTCTTTCTTCACTTCCACTTGTAGAAAAGGTTTTGAATGATAACGATGCTTTACTCAAGATATTATGGCACATATAAATTTAAGATGCTCCTTAAGGCCCCTGCGCTGTTACACCCCATCTAATGCTATTTCCAGCAGACATATTTTCATACATCCTCTTCCTCTGGCAGATGAAATTTCATTTATTTGCAAGACAAAAGTTCTGCATGTTGGATTAGTCAAGGGAAAAAGTCCAGAAATTAAGAATGCTTTCTATTTGAGAATACTGATAATTTTATACTGTTTTAATTGCTATTAGTAAAATGCTGTCCTGATCCTGTATTCAGTCTCTGTGTGGATCAATAATTATTCAGGTGCTAACATCTGAGGAGTTTGGTCCATCATGTACAGTGGAAGTTTTCTGCTGCTTTTCATTCTAAGTAGGAACGTGTAAGAGGAAAAGCTGGGAAGATCTGGGTGTGAGGATGAAGACAAATGGAATGAGAAGTATATGATAGGAATCGGAGTTTAAAGCCAGTGGGCATAAATTCACCAGCTCCAGTGCAATTACAATGAATGACACCAATGGAGATTTTTCCATTTTGACTCTTAGGATGTACAAAATGAAAGTGGTGGAAAAGTTTCAGGTCCTTAATATCTTTGTGATTATCATTTAATATCCTTTTCTTCTTGGAATTTTTTACTGTTGAACTTATTTTTCTCATTTAAATCACAGGGGTTTTAATGTTGAGGAGTGTAAAGTTGTCTAAGAAGCTTTAAGAGATCGTTCTAATAAATATTTGGTGTCTGTATAAGCCATCCTCCTATATGGATAACAGGTGGCCATTACATGGCTGAGATGTTCCATTTTAACCACTTGATTGTTACTCTGTGGTAGACCCAAATCAGCATTTTGTTGCTCAAATAATTTTTCTTGTCTGTCATTAAAATACTTAATAAATTAGGTAATATTGCTCCAATTTATTATTGAGGAATAATTCATCAAATGGAGACAAAAATATTCGGCAAAAAATAGCTGAGCTCCTTTAATCTATACTCTAACTCCTAGTATTTTGAAAAGTGTTTAAACCAATAAAATACAAGTTTCTTAAGTAACTGTTTCAATTATGTGTTAACAGTCAATGGGTGCCAAGTGGGAAAACTGTGAAAGTGATCAGACACTGTCTCAGGCCTAATAAAGCTTCAAAGGCTAACCACATTATTGAAGTGATGAGGTGTTTAGACTTTAAAGCCGTACTCACAGCCTTCATCATCAGTGTCTGTATTAGATTTCTAATGGGCCTTTCTGTGAAAAAGGACTGAGGAAGCCAGGTTTAAAAAAAAAGATTAGTAAGAGAGAGGTAGATAAGGGAGAGATCAAAATATACATGGTTTAATCAGGATTATGTGGACTGCAGATTAATTTTGATATGAAATAAAAAGATTCCTACCAAAGATCAATATCAAAGAAAAGAAGAAGAAAATTATAGGAACATTTGGAAATAAAGTATTGCTTTGTAAATTCTAAGGATGTAGCACATCAATTATTGCATTAATGGTTGCTACTCTGGCAGCCCTTAACATAAAACAAGCTCATCAGAAGCTTTGCCAGATAACCTCTGGCTTTTCTCATAGATTTTTTTAAAAACATTTATAAATTATACTTCATGTACAACTCTTACAGTTAAACAGTACAACTCTATAGCTACAGCTAGCTAGGTTGGTAGATTTTTTCACTGACAATTTGGAAAATTATAAAATTGCAGTAAAACTTTAGTTCTGTGTTGAAGTTAAAAGTTCCCTTTAACTACTTCTCATGAAAGTGTGTGCATAAAGGGAAACTTCAAACAAGATTTTAAAGAAATCTAGAGGCTGTTTCCAAGTTAGACAATTCAAAAATAGGTTTCAGGTGCTCAGTTTTTTTTTCTTAGTTGTCATTCCACACATAGGTGGGTTTAAGAGTGATTTACTTAGTAATCATTACTCTGTTAAAATGGTGGGGATCACATACCTGAGATAATTTTAGACTATTACTTCTCTACTATTAATCCCAACAAAGCAAGCAAGTAATTCAGAATAGACCAAAAAACTCATCAGATTCCATTCAGCTTCCCTCAGTGTGTCAACCATTTTAATTGTTGACAAAGCAGAGTGAAATAGCCATTACTGACTGGTCTGCAGGATTAGTTCACATCTGAGGTGTAATTCTGCTTGGTGGGAGTGAATAAAGCTGTTTGCTGTCAGGATGGTCAAGAGACAGAGAGTCTGGGATAAAAATAAAAGGAGCTTTTTCTTAAGTCTCTTTGAAAACTCATATGTGTGGTTCAATTAAGTAGCAGGATGAAAAGGTCCTTCTGAGTAGTGGTTCTGGCTCAGAGAACTTGGAGGGGGGTGAACAAGGGCTTGACCCTGAGAAGTGGTTTTGGCAAAGACGGACGTGGTGTAGGCCAGCATCTCCTTGCAGATCCTGGGCTCAGGAAATGGAAGAGACTGGAAAAAGATACGTACTGCAGATTATGCTATCAGACTAACCAGGCTAATGCAAGAAAATCTGTCTATTCAAAGTTGTTATCACACATTTTCTTAGATAAATTTGACCTATTGGGCTACTTTTCCCATGTGATCCCAGCAATTTTGATGTGGTTCAGGAAATCTGGGCTTATTGTAACATCTGACCATAGCCTCCATTTCAGCTCTTCCTAATAATTGTCTCTTACATTAACTATCTTATAATCAAGTTAACCATGCACATTTCTTGACTGATCTGATAGCAGGAATATATTTAATTACACTCAGGAGAATAAGGTGTTACTATATATAGAATAAAATACCGATCAAGAGCCATGAGCAGAAATGAGTCTATTTCAGCCACTGCTTTGGCACTTCACTCATTTTTCACCCCTTTCCTCCAAGAGCTCAAGCACTGAGCTAGCTCCTAACTTTGTTTTTGCTGTTCTGGGTGCTAGAAGTTAGACTTACAGTGGAACAAGAAACCTTAAAGACTTCAAGCACATTGTACTGTGTAAGCAAATAAGTGTTTGATACACTCAGCTCTTCGAGTTACAGACACTCCACCCNGTTACAGAAAGTTGTCTTACTGTGCTTCACTGATTTCTTGATCGTCACTCTTCTGAAACTTCTTGCCTGTGTCTGCACCAAAACCCTGAATGCTTTCCAGAAGTTCTCCACTAATTAAATTTTCTTTTTTATCCTGCTCTGAGCTGCAAATATGGTAGTTAACATAGTAGTATCACTCCCCAGTTTTCATATCCATCCTTTTCACAGATGGACATCTTCAGGCTTTGAATACTGGGATTCAGGACTATCAGAAAGCTATTTTCAGCTTTCCAGAAAAAAAGAGATACCAAGTTCTGGTTACTGGTCTGTGCTTTCTAAAATTCATTGTTCAGGATTTCTCAAGGTGGTTTTTTTGGATAGTGTTTTGTTCCTCCTACCTAATGGCTGTACTTTTGTGCATATTGTCTGAAGAAAAAAAATTACATGGAAAAGTTAAATGTAGTTAGACTGATCTCTTTTGAAAATATGCAGATGTATGAAAAATGGTATTATGATACATAAATACCTAAAATATATCTAATAATTATAAAAATAATACAAAATAAATATTAATTTCAATTTCTGATGTATATAATCAATATACATTATTATTTATGACGATCTACAGGTAGAGTATGGCATATAATTAATATGAACTTTACGTGTAATCATATGTGCTTTGTATTATACATGTATGTATTGGTAATTCTTTTGCACACATACACACAACTATTTAATGCCATAACAATGTCAATAACGCTTTAAATATTCAAAGTCAAATTGAAATATAAAGAATAATTTTGAAAAATTTGCTGCAAATACTATTTTTTGTATGTCTTTTGCACATTTGAGTTTGATTTTCTAATAAATTTTCTTCATTCCCTCTAGAATGACTACATATGAAACAAAACTATATGGCTGCTGGCCACATCATATTTCTTCTGCAAAATTCATCTCAGGGCTTAAGTAATTTATTCCAGTAAGATATTTCAAATATCTGCAATGTTTAAATTTCCAATTTTATCTCAATTTCCAGTATTAAAGTAACAAATACTACAGAAAGAGCAAAACATTTCAAGCCCTTACTTAACAAGATTTTTTTGAATGAAAGTGTATAAGTCACATATTATAATATATGAAGTCTCAAATATGAAACAGATAGCTAAGATATATAAAATAATGAGTCACCTTGAAGATTGGAAATTTTGAGATATCAACTTCTCTTCAAAAGAAAGTAGACAAGAGAAGATTTAGGATTAGACATTGTGTATTTCTTCTGCAGACAACTACTGGCTAAAAAGAGTGCAATAAAAGCAATTTGTTACATGTTAGTTAACAGCAAAGTTTTCTAATAATTACCTCCATTTTAATTTCCAGGAAGAATTAATTCTTGGTCCAGATCATCCTGATATTACTTGAAATATTTCTGACTTGAGTTTTGATTTATTTTGCTGAAGTAACATAATATTTTGTAATGGATCTAAACAAAAATCTATGAAATATCCAACATGTTAACCAAGCTACACATCTTTCAGTTGATTACAGACCAGTTTTTATAAATGTTATTTAAATGACATAGGTATACATGTAAACATATGAAGGAAAATATTTAATCCAACCTTAATAAACTCTTCTGAGCTGCATCGTGACTCTCTGAGAAGCTTGTTAAATTAGTTTTCTCCAGCCCAGCAGAGGAATAAAGCACAACAGAGGCTGTTAAACAGTGGTAGAGCAATCCATCAGGTTTAAAATCTTACAGTGTCAATCATTAATCAACCAGTTTAAGCATGGCATATTATTCTGACCAATGTTAAGTGTTATTAGTAATTTAACCAAAAAATATTTTTTTTTTTTTCATGTGCTCAGTTTAGGTCTCACGTGTGTTATTTCATAATCCCTTGGGTGTGAGCGGAATTTAAACCTAATTTTGGCTTATGTAGTTTGTTTATGGAACTAACACTTTAGACTTCTGTGTCTCTATATCACCTGTGTAAGAAATTATTCTTCTGTGAAATTAGAATTATAAAAACAACCAAGTTTAAAACAAATATCAAAATTATTGCTTGCAGTATGTTACAACCTGAATGCATAATGAAAATCATACTCTTTCATGTACATTTTTTGTGGAAATAAATTATTTTATTCTCTAAAGCCAAGTTTTGATGTCATCCACACAAATTGTAAACTTCCTACAGGTAACATATATATAATAAGTGTCAGGGTATTTTTATTAGGATTTTTTCTCTCAAATGTGTATACAATGAGATATATGGTACATATAGAGTACGTGCATGAAAAGCTACATGGGGGGTGTGGGAAGTGTGCATGTATAAAATTATATATGTAGAAAAATACATAGCTGAGTGCTTAAGTGCCCTTATAATTAATTGCAGAAAACATTGCATGAGCCTTTTAGACTGCATTATTGTCATGATGACAAGTAGTGTCATTCATAACTCAACTTGTGCCATTCACTTTTGAAAGATTCTTTCTGAAAATGAGTTCTCTCCCTGATGTAGACAAACAAGAGCCAGTATCAGAATGGGAGATAGTGTTGTTGATACTTGGTGGTTACAGAAGCAGCCAATACTTCACTACTTTGTTACTTACTGGCTATTTCTGTTCAAAGTAGTGGAAAGTTCTGAGTAGCCCAAATCTGTGTGGGTGTGACCAAAGCTGTGTATTCTAACCCCTCTATTCATTTCCCATGAATTGTTAACAATGAACTATTTGCAGCAGCTGCCCAGGGCACACCTGACCCCTCAGGCTGTGAGCTAGGTGTGAAAGACACCTGTGAGATAAGAGCTGTGATAACTCCCCTCCAGGGAGTCATTAGCACCTCCACACCCAGCCTGAGGGGTCATGTCTGCTAATGGGTCGGCCATCAACGATTCAAAAAAATACCCCACGACTCACAGAGTCAGATCACCCATTTGGAACTCCCACGCTGAGGGAGGTACTGGGTGGTCCCACCTGGGCCTGAGGGTATATAATCTTGGATTTTGAAGACCTCTGAAACTACTCATCAGATCCAGAGAAAGACCAGAACCTCTACAGGATTGTGACCACCACTCTTTGCCACACTGTGACTGTCATCTGCACCAACAGGTTTTTCACTTCCTTTTGCTTCGGACTTGGGAGAACAACGTGGGGCTCAGCACAGGGGCTAACAAAGACCATTGTGTTTGTGCCCCAGGGAACTGGGTTATACTTCTGGGTTTTGTGGGTTAAAACAAATTTCTCTTTGTGCCATTGCATTTATTGTAATATTGTTATGAAATTGTAATTCTGACATAATTTCTCTTGAGCTGGGTTAATTTCTCCTGCTCGTTTACCTTTAAACCAGCACACAGTTTTTGCAGAGACTTGCACAGGCTGCCCTGCCCCTGGTGAAATCCTGGGCACTGTGGGGCACTTTTGGTTGAATACAAAATGGGAATAAACATGCTTTCAAGGCACCCACCCACACTTGTACTGTGAATTTTCTCCTGAACTTCTTGCATATTTTAGTTTGGATCTCTCATTGTAAACAATAGATGTGAAGGGAATGTTTTTACTTTTAGAAGACTTCTGCTAATTCAACCATTGTGTTTAAAAATCAAGAGTTTGTTAAAAAGTTACAGTTCTGAACCACACAGACATTTGGGGTTTTTTTAAATAGCTTTTCAGATTTCCTTGCTTATTTAAAAGGTTTTGTCGTTCTGTTAGGGCAAACTGGAGAGATACCTTAATTTCAGCAAGACTTTTTGTAAGGCTTTGACAAGGTTCAGTCTGTCATCAACCCACTGAAAAGAAAGTGTGTTTTGAATAAAGGCATTCTTATGTGTCCTTTTTTATCTTCAGCCAGGAGAGTCTTAACTCACATGACAGTATTAATCTTTTCACCAGTATAGCCTCACAAGTTTGCTACTGTAACCAATAAACTAAACCAGCTGAAACCCAGTCTCTGGCAGCAAGGCCAGCTGGCGTGCAATGGTCTGTAGCCTTACAGTTAAACTCTGTTAGCCTCCAAAAGAGAGTGGTGGCAGGCAAAAATATTATTTGGAATGGTCCCTTGCATGTTCTTATTCCTGAATCTTGCACAGAAGTTCTTTTAATTCTATTCTTTTAGTTCTGTTTGATTTATAAGTCTGCCAGTACTCTTCTATCAATTGTTGATCAAGTCAGAGGATTTAAATCTGAACTATTGCTTTAGTTAATTTGTTAGTAGCCACAGTTCTGCAAACAAACTGACTTACAAAATAATGAGTTTTGCGAAGCAATAATTTCATACAGTAAAAAGTAGAGGATGATGATGGACTTGGAAGAAGGGAAACTGCTGTGTTGGTTTTGGATGGGTGGATATTGTGTATGTGTGTGTTTCAACACTTAGCTCTTTGAATAACAAACGTTAATATTTTTCTCTGTGAGTGTTGAATGTTTTACCTTGGACAATGGGCTGGCACTATGTATCAGGTATTTTTAGCCAAGCCCTATGAAAATTTGCAAATGATTATTTTTAAGTAGTCTGTATTCAGATCCCATATTGTAGTGTCTTGGGTCTTAAATAATCTTCCGTTCCATTTTAGTAAACTATCTATTTGGAAATCAGCACTACAGAACATAATCAACCTAAATCCATATAAAGGCCTCTTAAATATTTTTCCTCAAAGGAGAGCTGGGACCTGGGTATATTTTACTTTAATTAAATCAACTGCATCATTGCTTGGAAAAAATGAATTTGTTCCCTAAGTATGAATTTCAGAGAACATTTCAACCTTAAGGAAATATTATCAGACTACATTTTTGGTGGGTTGGGGTTTTTTGGTTTGTTTGTAGGTTTTTGTTGTTCTTTTTTTATATAATATTTAGAATATAGGAGTCATCTGAAAACTGTTCAAGTCTTGACTGAACTCTTAAAAAGAAGTCATCTTGCTGTCCTTAACAAGGAGCAATTTATGTCTAAGAGGTCATTTTAAATTTCTCAAGTGGTGCTAGTGAGCAGAACTACTAATGATTACATTTTGGTGTTTTTCTTTCAACTTCAAGAATAAGCACAGAATACAGATGAGTCAAAATCACTTCACAATGTGTCAGAAACAGTTCAGCCTGCAGTGGTAAGGACAGTTTATCTTCACTCTCATAGAGGTGACACAAATCACCTTGACACTTCTGATGTAGAGAGGAGAGGAGAGGGAATGTCCTGAGGAACATTTCTCTGAAGAAGATTCACACTTAGCATGACAGAAGGTCCCACCAGTTCTTAGTACCACTTCTATTCAAAATTTTTCCATTCTGATGGAGTGAGTGCCTAAGTGCTTTAGGGACAATTATGTAAATAAAGAGATGTTTTCTTACTTTTTGCTTTCCAGTTATGTCTTAGCTTTCAGTTTTAGAGGCAAAACATCATCTTCAGTAAAACCATGGACCTGAATTCCAGCAATTTCTCCAGACAAGCTAAATATTAAAATCGACATTGTTCAGCAACTGCAGTTGTTGGTGATGTATAGTGAATTATTGTGTGTTTGTACTTTACCCTATGTTTTGTTTACCTTGCCACCCTGTTACCATTTGCTCCGGGATTTCAGGCCTCTTGCCTTACAGCTCTGCTGTAAATATTTGACCTTTCATTTGTCTGTTTTCTCCTGCTGAGCCTTTTCCTCTTCTCATAAAAGTCAGCTGGGGACACACCAAGTCATTGAGGTACAGCCTGTCATGGGCAGCTACCCAAGCTGTGCTGTGCAGCACTGCCCCTCTGCAGGTCACATCCCGACAGAGGATGTTGCCAGTGTGGGAGGGTCTGAACAGAGGGGGCTTTCTTTAGCATTACCAGAAAGGACAAGGGTTATTCTGCACCCAGCTCGAATTGGAGAAGGACTAGTGAAATGATGCAGATGCTGCAGGACAGTGCCTGGCTGGCCTTAAAGGCTTGCTGTTAAATCTGCTTGAGGTACTAGTTTTCAAAATTTGTTCTTCCCACAAGAAAAAAGTAGAACACCCACAGCCTTTTAGGTATATAAAGAATCTTTCATTTCCACCACACATGCACCTCTGTTGCATTGCAGAATGCTTTAACCTTTAAAAATAAGATTATTAAAACAATAGGCAAATAGCCTAGAGGACTTCTGCAATCCGTATGTGTATTTTATTTTCCTTGGTTAATGAAACAGTTGGAAAAAAAATGAAAGTGAAGGTTCAGATAGTTTCTTACCACCTTGAGACATTACATCAATTTCAGGAGGAATATAAACTGCAGTAAATGACTCAAAGAAAGATACAGTACTTTACAGCCTTTGGCAGGGGTAATTCCATTATTACAGCACATGGGTTAGGTCACAGATCTGGTAGGTAGAAAACAGTAAAAGATTTCAGAGTATTACATATAGAGGAAAAAACATTAGAAAACAAAGCAAACAAAGAGAATTTTTTAAATAGCATTTAACAGCGTTACTTTATCTAAACTAGTCTTTAAACGGCCAAGATTGATTTAGCACTACAAAGGTTCTCTCTGCTCCTTTTACTGCCTGGGTAGAACAAGACACCCATGATAGCTGATAGAAAGGACTCTGCTCTTACAAGCCCTTAAGAAACATTCTGCCAAAGATGACCCCTTAATTTAGCTAAACTGTTTGTATGACCAAGGTTCTGTTCCAGAGCCAACCTCTGGCACATTTTGATATGGTATTCTCACCATGTCCTTCCAGAATGTCTTTAATTCCCAAGACCAAAGAAAGCTTACTTTTTCCTATGACAGCGACTTCTCAACTGTCTTCTTATCTTGCTTTCTTCACTCTCCTCAGTATAATAATAAGCATCTATGTTTCCTTTTGTTTCTCTGGCTCATTCTCTTCAGGAAGACCTTTTTCCCTCCAGTCAACACACTGGCTTGAAGCACATGATAAAATTATTGTCCCATTGGTTCATTAGGTGCCTGGCTTGTTATTATAAATTCTCATTAACTGTCTGGGCCAGCCATAGGTGCCTTCTGGAAGAAGCCCTTTGGGCTCTTTGTTTTTAGCTTTTTCCAGACAGTTACTCTTTAGTGCTGCGATGCAGGACCCACTTCTGTCATGCCCTGGATCAAGTGGAGAATATCACCTGCTAAACCATTCATCTGAGTTAAGTGAACTTCACTTCATTTACCTGAAGAGAGCAAGAAAAGTGTTGATGTGTTGGAGGTATGTATTTTATTGTATAAAATGTCAGACATATGCATTTTGCTGTAATTCCATCAAAGTGACCTACTAGACACTCTAAATAGGTACCATGCTAGGAATGTTTTCATGATCTCCAAAGACTTTCTAAGAATATTTCTACATAGCCTTTTGTGGGATATTTAGTTATTAAGTTGGCAGCAAGGAGGCATATTCTTTGTTCCCTAAATAAAAGAGAGACATTGAAAACTACAAATAGAAAGTTGTCTTGATGATAATGTTCTATTACATTTGACAGAAACCTTCTCACATCTTATCCTGAGATCACCATGCAAGTAAGCCTTCAGAAAAATTGGTTAAATAAATAGTTATTATGTTATGATCATTAAAAAAAAAAAAAAGCTAAATGTTTCTGCTAAAGTCTTTTGTTTTCCAATTGATTTTTATGTAGGTGTGGGAAATAGTAAAGTTAGAACCATGGATGATTAGAAATCCCTGGCAAATCCTAAATGTAACTGAAATGCATTTCTGTATGTAGCTCTGTGGCAACAGAAATTTGCATTGTGAAAAAGGCTATAAGCAAAATATATGTTTCTATATTTATCTTTATTCATACTACATGTTTCACTGGATTATTAAATTAGAAATTTACAACAAAGATCATGGAGTTTAATTAATCCCCTTTCCTGATTATAATCTGTCAAAAAAAAGTTAAGATAACAATTAAAATCAATTTTGTTGTAACATATTTGATAAGTTACAGTAAAAACAAGCATGAAGTGTTCTCCTTACACAAATGTGTTCTCCAGTGTTTTGAACTCACTTGGAAGCCATTAGCTTCACCCAACAGACAGAAGTTGCTGAGTAGGCTTTGAAAGCAGATAATCATCATCTAGCTCAGCTTCACTCTGCTATTAGATTACAGTCAGTATGAAAAATAAAAAACATGAGGAAAAGGCATTTGATCATGAGCCCTGAATGTTCATTGTTTTCATACTAGCTGTGGAAATTCTGGGTGTCTGTAATCTGAAAGCAGTTTTGGGGTTGTATCTGATCATATTTCCTCCATCAATATAGGATATTTAAATAAATGTCTCACTTCATGACTGCTTGCATATCAAGTAGTCAGAAGAGATCATTACATTAAATGATATACAGCTATATATAGAAACACTATTTAATTCTTTTCATCTGTGAACCTTACTCTGGTACTGAACAGGAACTAGGAATCAGGAACATTAGGAAAGTTAGTATCTTTGGTTTTGCAGAAAATAAGCATTTCACAGTCATGTTTCAAACTTCACAGAAAAGAGAGAAAGGATTCCATATGTGGGAGGATTATTTTGCTGAAAACACTGTTCAGTATTAAAATGTCAAAATGCCTTTTAAGACACAACCACTGTTCCACCATGAAAAACGGCCAAGATCTTCACTGAGCGTCTGTGGCCAGAGTGGAAAACATTACGAGTGGACTGAATTTATGAACACATAGGTTACTGCATGAAGTTAACTGCAAATTACAGGTATTCTTACAATTCCAGCAGTTTACATGCAAGTTTTAGCCGTATCCCCAAAGAGAGTTCTTCCTGGACATCCTGAAAAGGTAAAACCAAAAATACAAATTAAAAAAAAAACAAACAAAAACCTCTAGAAGTTCAGAGAAGTCTTCAGAAAGACCTCCTGTGAGTGCCCTCTGCCCTAGCACTGGAACAAAAGTGGAGTTTAACCATCACGGTTTGCTGCCATAGCCCTGAACACCGGACACAGCTAAATCCTTGGCTGCATTCACTGCCCAAACAGGTCACATTGGATAGACAGGAGTAGCAGGTCTGTAACTCTGAGCACCAGCCCACAGTCCAAGTTGGAACAACCTGACTGTATTTGTTAAAGAAGCCTATTTATTTAGCTTACCAATTATCTTACAGAATCAAAGATCACCAGGAGATCAGTTGAGTTCATAACCCAGCCTCCCTCAGCACATGTTAAAGTTAGGAGAAGTGACAGCAATTTTTTCCCAGCAGATTTTTCCCAGATCTGTTACATAAGTCTGATACTTCAATTACCAAGTGTGTGAAGTAACATTTTGCTTTAAACTAGCGGAGCTGCAGAAAATTAAGTGGAACTCAGCTAAGAACTACAGCGAACTGATTTTTCAATTTGACTTTTGAGGTGCCAACCATAACAGGTGGAAAAAAAGTGTTGCTAACAAGTTTCATGTCTAAAACACAGCTAACCCAGTCTTCTGGTTGGTGGCCCACCTGCTAAAATTGCTTATGGTTGGTAGAAACTAAAATGCGTAAAGTGATGCAGAACATAGAATTTGCTGCACTGAGTCACTTACTATGCAAAGTTGCCCTCCCAAGGCTGGTGGCCTCAGCTCCAGGGTGGAGTGCCTTTTAACATTATCTCTCAAAACAAAATGTGCAAACTTCCTGCAGAATAAGCAGCCTATTGAGGTTCAGGCTTACTGCACCATGTGTGCTTCATTAATTATTATTATTCATGTTTTAATTGTTATTATTTTACAATGCCCAAGAGGGATGTAGAGGTTTTGTCATCTGTTAAAGACACAATTAGAAGAGCTAGGCTCAAAGGAGCAGTAGAGGCAGATGGTACATTGGCAGTTAAATTTATAAAATTCTTCTCTCAAGTCTCTCCAGGAAGAGAAATGGCTTTTCTGCCTTTTTTCCTCTTTTTTTTTTTTTGGTTTTGCTTTAAGGCAAACAATTTATTTCAAGAAGAGTTTGCTGCAATCAAGAGGGTAGAGAGGGACATGGTTTGGTCTCAAGAGTTTTGACATCAAGAAAAAAAGAAGAAATTAAAATTATTTTGACTGAGTCACAATTATTTATTCATATGTTCTCGCCGCAGAGAAAGCTCTGCTATTTTCTAAGCCAAATAATATGTGCCATGTGTCCAACTTCTCTCTTCTGTCTGTCACGTTTCTAGTTAACCTTGTTAACTGGGTTAGTGGAAAAACACTGGTGTAATATAACAGAGGCAGTGACCTGCCAGATGACCTATGCAGATCAGATGAAGAATATCAATTTCAGGGTTGATTGGGGGTGTGAATAGGACCACTAGTGCTAATAAAAACTAAGCTTTTTTACAGTCACACCCTCACAGCAAAGCAGTAGCCTTCTGAGGTATTGAGAGCTGATCTGAACTGCAGGTGAGAGTGCAAGTGCTCACATACCAAAAAGATAAAAAAGTTTACTGAAAGGGCAAATAGTAAGGCTGTCAGAGAGCTAGGATTACTTGTTTAAATGGCATTTTGGGTCAGGAAGCAGCTGGTCTTAAATAAGCAAATAATGCTTAGAAATGAGTATTGTGCTCTGTAAATATGGTGATATACAGGAGTTAGAGGATTTAAAAACTAAAAAGATATTGCAGAGTTTTTCCAGTTTTCTGCTGGTAAAACATGCATCCTGTGAACACTTAGGTAGTATTACATAGCAGTTGACAAATATTATGTGAATTTAAATTGTTCCCCAAAATGTCTTTTTGATATAGAATAGTTTGAACATACTTAAGCTTCTGGTAGTGCAACATATTCTGCCAGTTTGTGTTAGAAAGTTTTGCAGCACCTCTGTTTCCCAGGCAGAGCATTTGAGGGCTCTGCTAAGCACTACACTGCGGTGTCTTTCTTCAAGGACTTTAGTTACACTTTTAGCTTCTCCTCTCCAGTGCCTGTACAGAACAAGCAGTTTATCCTGCACATTTTACCCAAAAGGTGCATGGATGGGGGAAAGTGCAGCCCCTCACTCTCCTGCTGCCTGTGTACTATGGAGCACGGCCAGGCATGCTCAGGAGAGTCTTTTCTCACTAGCCTCCAATGAGTTCCCTAGACCTGGTGGAAATACATGTTTTGGATATTTTGGAAGCAGAGAAAAAAGGAAAAAAAAAAAGATTTATGAGTTCTGGCATACATACCATCCACTCTATAGAACAACTGAAATTTTGCATATATTGCAAAATATAAAAAGGAAGCACTTGTTTCAGAGAAGTAGTTCTGTTATGTCCCTCCCAACCACCTCATTGCTCCAGGTAATGGGAAGTATATGTGATTTAGCAGACAGGAGAAACTGGAACCAGGGAAGTGTTTAGATTGTAAATCCCCCCAAAAGAACCCCCAATTTTATCAGTACGTTACTCTGCTTTCTTTCTTCAAAGGGGTCAAAAGCACAATTAGCTATGCAGAAGTATAACTAAACAGTTTGACTTCCCAGTGAGTTTATATGGGAACATGACTAGGAACTCAGGTCATTACAATGCCATAGCTCCTATAGTTTTTTCATAAATTCATTGCCATCATGTGAAATGCGTCATTGGCATATATTTTTCCATATCATTTCAGTGCTAAATCTCCCCCACCACTGCCTCTCAGTTAGTTGTACCCTTGTTACAGTTTAGCTCAAATGGCTTATTTCCTGCCCTGCTGTTTATACCTCTGCCAAGTTGCTCTCTTCCCTTTGCTGCAAAACCTTTCCTTTTTTCAATGTCTTAAGTAAATAAAAGGAATTATTTAAGCATTCTGCTAATAACATGACAGAATAAAATAAAAAACAGATGAAAAGCCCCCAAAACAAACACCCCCCCCAACAACAACAACCAAAAAAAGAGACCCCCCCACCCTCCTCCCACACATGAAAAAAGAAATTCTATCAGCATTAGTATTCACAGTTTGATTCTGGCTTGTGCCAGGCACACAGCGCCAGGAGAGCTGCCTCCCTGACTGGGTGCTCTCCAGATGGTTTTGTTAGCATTACTTTTTATGGGATCTCATATACCGTAAATCTCTGGAGCCTGAGCACTGCTTCTAGCTCTGACTCTGAAACGTGCTCTCCCCAAGTGCACAGTTCACATTTGACACCCTTCTGTGAAGTCGGGACCCTACAGCTCAGTGCCAAGTCACAAAAATCTATGTGGGCTACCCTGACATGAAATGGAAAAGCATGTAGCCCAGCACCAAAAGACACATCCATACACTATAATTTCATAATATGTCAATTTAATAGGATCATATCATCTGGAGACCACAAAAAGTGCATTGAAAGATTTCCCAAATTACCATAGCCTGTAGGAAAACATTTGACAACTTGATTATAATAAATATTTATAGACTAGAGCAAGTGTCAGCATTTAGAACTCTGCCTTAAATATTAAACAAACAAACAAACAAGAAAAACCATACTCACAACACTTTAGATTTTTAGAAAATTGAGAGACTGAGAGACCTATTTCACAGATGTGAATTTTCCCAGTGAATAGAATCAGAGTATAAATGGAATAACATTTATCCCAGCTTAGTGCAAGCTACTCTCTCTCTGTGGCCAGTAAATAAAAAACAGAAGAACTAAATATATTTGCACCCTGAAAAGGTTCAATATAGATCTGCATATGCTCCATGGGCCTGAAGCTTTTGCTCAGGGGCACTGTAGACAAGATCTTCCCCAGAAAATAGAGGAAAACAGAGGTTTTCTTCTCCCCAGAGGAAAGAGAAATCTCTGTCCATTGAAATATGAGGAAATGCAAAAGTCCAGGGGGGGATAATCTGGATACATCATATAAGATTAGTGAGGAAAGCTGTGCGTCTCCTCAGGGCTTCAATCACTATCCTGTTGGAAGGAATCCTAAAGCATGTATTCCTGGGGAGGATCCAGAAGCCACTGGAGTGGAGGGAGGCTGAGAAGACATCCAAGCTTGGCCTTGATGAATATCTTCTCTACACAACAACATACCTCGGCTTCCTGTGCACTGAGGTAGAATTTGTAGACATCTTCACCCTTACCAGTGCTTTCAGGCACTTTTCCAATGCCTGCACCTACTCTGAGAAACAAAGCGGCACCAGGAAAAGGCAAGCTTGTGTGCACTTTGCTGACAGCTTGCCTCTTCTATGCTAAATTGTTTTTCAATTAATTTTGAATTTCCTTCTGGGATTTTGCTTTGGTCAGACTATTTTTTGTGGTTGCAGCTTTTATTTGTTTGTTTGTTTGTTTTTTTAAGTTCAGAGTTTCTGATGTAGCATAAGAATATATAGCAGCAATACACGTAAAGCATGAAATTGAGGGGTGGTATTGCATATGATCCTGTGCAACATGTGTACATCCAGGGGAAACCCATACTGGTCCATACGGAGTCAGACTCTGTTTCTGTCTTTTGCTTCTTCCATAATGGCTTTTGGGATCAGTTCCAAGGTGCAGGATTTCCAGAGCAATAAATAAGAGCAGTGTTTGACAGGGCTAACTAGAACACCTCATAGCAGTAAGTGGATGATCAGAGGTCCTGTCTCCAGGATTGATACCTGGTTTGACAGAATAGTTAGGTCCACTGTAATCATTACCCTGCATAAAAACACACATAGACATGAATTCAGGCAAAGATTTTAAGAGTTGATAATCAGTTTTACAATTGATACTAAAATGCTCACATGACTTCGGACTAAAATAAGAGCTTCTTCACAGAACACCTTTTTACTAGAGCTTTCACCAAAAAGTGATTGTTTTCAGGACTCTATTTGAGACTCCTCTCATCTATTCTTGCATGTATATATTTAACCTGCCCTATATTTATATATAATCAACAAGGAAAATACAGTCTTTTCTTTTCTGAATTCTATGAAGCAAAAGACTTTTATGGTATAACATCATTAAAATATCATGGTTTAAACAAGTGTTAATTCTAAACTAACAAAGCTTTCCATCCTTTCATAATTTTTAATATTCCTTTAGAGATATTTCTGATAATTTTACTGATCTGTACAGAACATTTAAATGCAAAGTATACAGTAATCATTTGCAAAAAGTGCTACACACGCTAAAATAAAATAGACCAAAAGAAAGATCTGAAAAAAATCCTGTCTAGATTAAAGATGAATGCTTTTTTTCTCTTTTCCCTCAATAGTTCATTATAAAGACAGAGACTTTCATTTTGCTTGCAGCTGCTTCAAAGTATCATGTATTTTTTTAGCACTTTTATATAAACAAATTCTTGCTTTTAGTGAATTGTATTAATTTTGTGGTGATACCTCAGAATTTCATAAGAGAATGAAATGTCATTATTTTGGGGGATTTGTATATGTATGTGTATCCTCACCTAGCACACCCCAAAGCTCTTTGCTCAAATCAGCACCAGGATGTGATCGTCTTGGATATGTCAAAGACATGAATCATGGAAAAGGTCTCTGGAGGAGGAAAGGGAGACCTCACTGGTGCCACATCTGAAGTAGAGTGTCTAATCTGACACCTGAGCATCCATGTGTGGGAGAGTTGGGAATATCTTGATTGGCACTGGAAACATGTGAGACACCAGAGAATCCAGTTGAGAGCTACAAAGCCATGTAATGATAGATTTCTGTTATTCTGGTCAGGTTTATGAAGGCTACACATTTACAGCAAGTAGGGAAATTTTGACTTGGTTAAATAGCAAATAAAGACTGAACTGCTGTGAGTGTCAGCTCTGTGCCTGAGTGCTTCAATAAATGTTTGACCTCTGTAAGACTAGGGAGATGAGGAGTTCCCAGGTGTGAGGTGGATTACTGATGTTGCTTTAGGACAGACAATAAGTTACCACAGTCTTTATTCTGTTTCATTTTCAATCAAAATAGGAATATAGCAGAGACTGGTCACCTAGCTATGCTGTTTTTACCCCTTTTCAGTCAAAATGTGCTGAGTTATCCAGGATTTACTTTTTAAACTTGGTAAATTAAACCAGCTCGTCTTCCCCAACCCTGGGAATCCCTAACATATTTCACTCAAAATAGGATTAGACATTTTAAATAGCTCATCCAAGCAATCAAACTTGGTTCACCTGAACTGTGAAAAGGAGGATTAGCAGCAAATTGGCAAGAGTGTGTCCAGCAGCTGGGAAACAGCTGGCAACTGGTGACCCTCACAGTAGAAACAGCTGTTTGCAGAACACACCTAGTGGTGCCGCTGTTTCACTTGCCCTAACATCTTAGGAAAGTGGTGTGGGGATGTGTGCTCTGAAGTGTTAGCTGTCTCAGAACTGGGCAGCTCCTCATCTCCTATGGGCACCCTCAGAAGGGAAACTTCTCAGAAATAAAGGTGCATGCCTATCTGTTGGGTGTTTACATTAACCAATTTAGATAAGGTAGATGACTTTTAGAATACTTCAGGCATATTAATTCTGTTATTTGTAACTGTAAATGTATATGTGCAAATACCAATAAAATTATAATTATGGAAGATGTTTTGTCTGGAGAACTTTGACTTTCAAAAAGTCCCAAGGATATCAGAAAGAAAGGAAGCATTTATTTTGTCTCTCAGCTAATCCTGCAAAAATGAAGGAGATTGTGAATCTCTTGCTATTCTCTGACCTGGACAGATAGTGGACTAATAATTTCTTGCACTCTTTTGAAATTGGACTATTTGTTCCAGAGAGAGTCTTTATAATGATCAGAACACATTTTCTGTTTTTTTTTAGTCTCCATATCCTGCAATGACATTTTAAAGTATAAATTAAGAATTGTACAGTGTGGCGTTCCTATATTACTGTCTATATTTCAATGTATGTACATATATATGTTGAATTTTTTAGAATAAAGTAACAAAATGTCAATATGTAGAGTGTAGTAAAAAGACTATTAGTGGCTGCATATTCACCATTATGCTTGGTAGGGAACTAAATGTAACAAAATATTAGTTGTTTCAAACAATAACAACAAAAGATGTTTTTGAATGAGTAATTCTGTAGTAATTTTTGAATTTTCAAAAGTAATTATAAAAGAGAGATGTAATTTATCTGTATTTTAGAAGTGAATAAAATGAAGGATTTTTAGAAAATAGTTCTGTAATATTGGCAGCAAGAAAATTTATTCAAACTTCAAATTAAATGTAAATTTAAATTTGACTGTGAGAAGGGAAATAATCTAGCCTTTCTATGCATAATTATGTCCAGGTCTAATTCTCAGTCTAGCATTCAGATTAGCATAGTTTTTCCATTAATAGAAAAGGATGAAAGGTGATCTATCTGCTGGTGGAGGATTTTTCAAGCCTGATGATAAAGATATGACAAAATACTGTCACTGGAATTCAAACTTAGGGAACATTGAACTTGGAAATGAGATGACGTGTCTTAACAGCGTAGGAGTAGCAATGCAGCTAAATGCCAAACATCGAGGGGAAGGTGCGCCTGGCGTTAGGGACTTTAGGAAGAGATTTCAGATAATTTGAATGGAATTCTTTTAAAAGCAACTTTTTATGTTTTGAGTGGTTGTGTTTGAATGAGTATATATAGGGTGGAATGGGAAGGGAAGAAAGAGAGGGTTGTTGGGATAGTCCCTTTGCTTTTAAAATCTCTGACTTTCATCCCCTCCCTATGTGGGCACTCATATAGTACTCAACATACTAAATAACACTTTGTTTAAAGTCAGCATTTACAAATAAACATTCTCTAAAGCTTAACAATTATTTGTTTCTCAATATTTAGATACAGAGAAGCCTACATATACCAGTTGAAAATTTGGGGGTTTTACTCCCTCTGGAGGATGAAATATTAGCTACTGTCAAAGACAAGAGAATTAACATCATAGCCCTATGTGCTGACAGATTACAGAGAATTTTAATTTTCAGATGGATGACTAGCGTTAAATGACTACTCATCGCTGGATTTAGGGTTGTGAAGGCTTTGTTTATATCACGGATCTTGGTGAGGCCATGTGGGTACATTTCATCTTCCTTTCATGTCCATTACCTGCCTCTTAGGACTTTGGTCCAACACTGATCTCATCTCTGCCATTGATGTGGAGCAGAGTCCATCGAGTAATAAAATTACTTTGAATTTGTTTGGACATACTACAAGTTTTCTGGGGGGAACTGAATAAATTGTGATGTTCCATAGCTCTGACTATAGAAATTCTTAATTCACAAACAAATTGAAAACAGGCATAAGAAAGTAACAGTAACAGCTGGCTACTCCAAATTCTTGTTCAATAAGAAAATGTTGATGTCCAAATCTTCTCTTGTCATTTTAAGTGACATTTACTTACCACCTACTGCACCTTGTTATTTCTGTATGAGGGTTGTGCAGGGCTGCTGGAAAGGAGTGATGAAGATTCCACTTCTGCCATAACTCTTTTGGAAGATTCTGTTTCTGGAAGTAAATGAATTTTAAGGAAAAAATGTTCTCATGAATATTCTATTTAAAATTATCAGCATTCCTTCTGGAATCTGAGAACTACACAAGGTAGACAGTACAGGGCTAGATGGCTCATTAATTGGATTTGGAAGGGCAATATGTACAGTCCTCTCCCACATACAAAGGCTCATATCATGCCTTGATTTTCTAAAGAAAATGATAGTAATTCAGGCTTTTCCACTGTGATTTCCGAAGTGGTTAATATGAAGAGATTTGTCAAGAATTAAACGGTCTGACTAAATGGATTCTTCCAGATCTGCAGCATTCATCATTCCTTTTCCTTGGTTTTTTTTAATTTTCTTCTCTTAAAAGACTCTGTCTGTGTTGATGTGCTGCCTGACACACACAGGATTAGATAGGTCTATTTTCAGGCAGCTGTTAGATCATATGATGAAAGATGTCGGAAAGGACAGTGATGGACTGTATGAAAGTCAAGCCACCCTCTTGAGAAACAATATTTATCCTTTCCTAGTACCAGAGATCAGTATTAAGGGAAGGAAGGAAGCTGCAAACTGGCAGTGCAATCTGCTGTGTGGAATTGCGCAAAGGAAAAAGATCTCTGGAGATGAGGAAGCCAACGTGAGCTCCTCCACTGAACCTAGGGTCTGAGTTTATTATTGAAAGCAGCATTCCTTCTGCACTCACTGGGGTTAAGATTTCAGCACAACACTCAGGGCCATGCTGGCTGACCTGGTGCTGTTGTAGGAAGTATTATATTCTTACTACATTTCTCTCCTGAGACAGGTAATAAGTTCACATCCTGAAGGAGCACCTAAATCTTTGTGCTTCTAACCTTTTGTGAGAGCTACCTATGGCATGGGTGAGCCTATGAGGGGTTTAGCCTACTGAAGCACCCTCCACAGGCTCTCAGCTCTGCATGTCTGTTTAATCCATCACAGTGAGACAAATGCATTAGCCATTTAGCACAAAGCTACCCCTGCAAGGCTGGAATAACGAGAACTTAACCACACCATGATCGTTCCTGTGTGGCCTCAGATGGCTACTTAAGCACAAAGTGGGAGGTTTCCATGCATTTTAGAGAAATTGATGCTGCAGCAGTTTTAAATTTATATGCTTGATGACCTCTACAATCAATAATTTAACGTATAATGAGACAGCATTTACCAATGAGCTCGTCCCTCTTGGCTGTTAAATCTATGATTGTTACAAGTTACACTGGACACAACATACAACCACATATGTCTTAACAGAAGAAAATGGAGATGGGNCCCCCCTTTTTTTTTTTGGCATATAGCAGAACCTTCTGTCTGGTGAAAACAATGCATATAAAGGACTGCAAAAAGGCTACAGCTTAAACTTTTATTTGAATCCAAGACCACTGAGAAGTAAAATAAATTTATACACTCACTGATAAAGAAATATGAAGAAATACAAGTGCTCACTTTCAGAGAGTTCAGTAGTAATTGGCCCATTTTTGAATACAGAAGTCTACTCTGATACAGAGAGTAGCTGATGATAAAGTATTGGTTAGTACGGCTGAATTTTAACCTAGATTTGGCAACATAACAAAGAATTTATTTATTTATGTATTTATTTCATTGCTACTTACATGAAGAGGTATTTATTAATCTTAACTTTACAGAAGTAGGATGAGTTATGCCACCATTTTAAAAGCCTGAAATTTCAGTCTGTGCTATTAATTAGCAATGTATTTTACTTCCAGTACTTTAACTAATGTTATTAGCTAGCAAAAAGTACTTCAGCCTCTAGAAAAAAAAGTGTATTTGCCAACTTTGATTTGCACAATAATTCTCAGTTCACTAAATGATGCCTTCAATCAATTATCCATGATCACTCATATGATCATTTTTCATTCAACAGTACTTAAAAACTAAAAATGTCACCATAGAGGTTTTTTTAGCAATACATCTCATGTGTTCTCATGTTCTTTATCTGTGATACATACTGCTATTACAGCTCCCAGTGAGATATCCTTAGCTAGAATTACAGTGCCTCACTCTGCCAGCTCTGAAAGTCCCCAGATTAAGGTCAAAGGATGGTCAGTAGAGTGTCTTCAAAAATCAAAGCTTACACCTACACGTGAAGCAACCAAAAAGATTTAGAGCTGTGTGTGTATGTGACAGACTGCACCTGTTACTTGTCCCTAATCTACTCAATACCTTTTCCCCCCTCCTTCTTTAGCATATAAATAAATGATACAAATAAATAAATAATGGCATTTCTTTGGTGGGACAAAAAAGTTATTTCTGGTTACTTCCCAAGCATGTGGCCTATAACCATGTTTAATAATATACAAAGCTTAACAATATAACAGTTTAATTGTTCCCTGATTGTTAGAACTGATTCTGTGTGTTCTGATAAGCAATACTGTGTCTCAGAATGGCATTCTACCAGTGCTTGAATAGGCCAAAGTTTTTGAGCATAGATGTATTTCAATATGTCCCATATGAGAAAAGATGAGAATTAATAGCAGGCTTTCACTCAACAATCGTATCATCACAAAAGTAAAATATAGATAAATAACAATATCTTTCACACAGATATTTTTCATGCTGACTGACAATATTTCCCTATCAACCTAACTAAGCATTGCAAAATGAGCAAAACAAAACATAGGCATTTAAATTTAATTGAACCCAGAGATTGCCCTAAGAAAACAACAAGACATACACGTATTTTCTGAAATAGTAATATCCAATTAATTGAACTGTGTATATGCATTAAAAGGGTCAGTCATAACAATTAGGCTGGTGATGTGGGTTATGTTCTTTTAATAAGAGGTCAGAAGTCAACAATTACTTTTTTTCTGGTAACTGATATCACTGGTCTCCCCCAATTTCTGACTAATTTGGAAATACCTTGTAATGAGAATCTTAATAAATCTTACCCTTCAGGGACAGAAAGACTTTTCTGGAAGAGTTAGAGCATTGCATGATCCAAAATATTTCCATACTAGAAAAAGGACAAACTACTGGGAAAAAAAAAACAAAACACACAAACCAACACAGTAAAAAAACTAAATTCCAAAAAGAAACCACTCTCAGTTCTGAAATACAGATAAATTACAGTACAGTGCTTTAAAGACATCACTGAGACATAAACACATATATCTATAAACATACACATTGTAAACAATGAAACCACTTAAATTGTCAAGTTAAATGAGAAAAAATGAGTTAATTGGATTCTCTTCAACAGTTCAGAGCTCCCACAGTTGGCTTTATGAACCTTGGGCAGGGGAGGGAGCAAAGAAATACTGAGTAATTCTCATTAACTATTTAAACAGAGGCTGATGTAAGAGTGTTTTTCATTGCACAGAATTATACTATTCACCCGTGTTTCTTCCCCTTTATATTCCTGTTTCCTTACCTGCCTTATGAAGCAAAGCAGTGACCCCTGTGTGGAAGAGCTCTCATCTGGAGTGCCAAGAGCAGTGAACCTCGGTCCATAACTGCTCCTGTAGAAGAAATAATAGGTTATGGTGATGCGCCTTGGCTCTCTATGCTGCAGACCAACTGACTTATACCTGCTGCATCTTTCCTTTCACTGTGAGCAATGCACAAGTTAAAAGGCATGAGGTGCAAGGTCTGGAGACAGTAAGGCAGTGTGGATGGGCTACTGCAGTAAGAAGGTCCTGATGGCTTTCACTGGCTTCTCTAGGGACCTCCTCGTTGCCCTGTCTATGGGCCAGGAGTCCTATTTCAGCTCAGGCTGGGTCCCCATTCAGCTCTTGGGCTGTGCTGTTTCTGTCTCAAGACTGATCTCTGCCTTCTGCTGTTCCTGACTTGTTGGGTAAACTTCTTGGATGGAATTTAGACCTGACTTGCCCCTGGGAATTTGTCCGAATGTCACTGGACTTCTGGTACAAGCGGTTCTTGTCAACAACCCTGCCCTTCTTGCTGTGGTCAGGTGACACAGGGCTGAGCCATTTTTGGTGAGGGCTCTGCCCTGACGCTGGTTGGATTACTGTGGCTCCTGGCTCATCCTTATGGAACAGCCCTTCTCCTGGAAGCTCTCAGGGACTCAGAACACATGGGATGTGGCTACCTTGCAGCTGATGGGGCTCTTGTTAAACACCCAGTACACCATTATCACTGAACATTGAGAAAAAGGTCCTTTGCACACCAGCCTACTGAATGCAGAATAAGTGGGTGATAACAATAGTGGTGTAGATGTGTCATCTTTCTTATAAAAACAGTAGAACAGAGGTAGGAGGACATCTTCCCTAGTTCATGTCAGATAATAGAGTTGGACCTACTTAGAGAAAAGCACATGGGCTACTCAAGTACAGGATCTTAAGAGAGACTGACATTATCCTCTCACATGAGACACCTGCCTAGAATGGGAGACTGGCTGATCTGGTTGCAGCTGTCCTAATTGAAAGTGTCCTCTACGGCAAAAGGAGAGAGAATGTCATGCCCTAGAGGATATTGAGCCCTCCCTTGCCCTGAAGCTGGCTCACCATCTAACACTGCCTGTGACTGGACTTGAAGCCTGGCCTCCTCCAGGTGATTTCTGGTAATTTCACTCTGTGCCACAGGCCAGTCAGAGTGATCACAGCCAGATGCATTCACTAAAACTTCAATAGATTGTGCCTGCTTCTAAAGTGAGAAACATTGATGCTCTAATGAGCAAGATTAAGTCTCACCTCTTCTGTAGCAACATGTCTCTTTTCCTGAACTCTTCTCTTTAGACTATAACCTAAATGAAATCCATGATCTTAACTGTAAATCTAAAGGGCAGCATGACATCCCACCCATTTAAGAAGTGATCACCTATAGAAAGGCCAGAAAGACAACAGTTTTCTTCATTATTATAAGGCCATGGAAATTCTATCTACTTCTTGGTGTTTCCACAGAATTTCCCTGGCGCTTTTCTGCATGGAAAACACTACCTAAGATTAAAACATAGATACTGTAGATGAAGGAGCTTAAATATATTTTTGTTCTTGTTTATAAATTTAATTTAAACTCTTAAAAAAATTCCTTCTCAATTTGTATGTTGTTTTCCACCTTAATATGACCCGGACTTTTCATATAAAGATTGCAAAAATCTATTCAATTTCAATTATATGTTTATTATTTCATGCAGTCTTGTATGAACCTGTATAGGAACAAGATTATTGTAGATTTAATCTGCATCATTCCTTTGCCTTATAGTAAAACACAATTTCAGATAACAAAATTTAAATGTGTTTGGAAGAAATAAATGGAAAACAACCATCCATTTTCAGTCATTTGTAACTGAATGAAGTTTCTTTTCAGCCCCTAGGAATCACACATAAGATTGAGCTATATTCTTGGTTTCCCAGGCCAGGAAAGAAACATCAGTGGACAGTATTCTCAAGAGCTCCATATTCAGGAAAGTGGTTTCTTCATGCAGTCAGAACAAATGAAATTTGGATATTCCCAACTAAAGTTAAGAGTCCACTGTCAATATTCTTAAATTTTAGTCCATGTTAAACAAAATCCCTGATTTTAACCTACTTCTAGAGGACATGAGGGTTTTATTTATTTATTTTGCTTGATTTGCCTAATGCTAAAATCACATGAAAAACATCAATCAGAGAGGGAGATGGCAGAAATCCAAGCCTAAGTTCTTGCTATGAAGAGAATTCATTGTTGTCCCATCTTCTGACTGCAGCTCTGTTTCATTTCCACTGTGAACTTTGAACAACCCTCACTTAAGGATTAGTTAAATCTGATTTAGAATGCTGCTTCTTTTGATCAAATGTAATTTGAAATAATGGAATTTCCTGAAGACAACTTTCTCCCAAACTTTTTTAGAAATCTTGTTTTTGAAATCTCCATAAAATAGGGTAATTTTACACTTAGTTATCTATAAACCAAAATTGTCTATGCTATATGATTACATAGCTTGTACAATCTGTATATAATTAATCCATAAATCTACCAGATACTGTATGCACTTCTTTTACAAAGTAAAGTACAATATAGCTTTGAAAATGCATGGCTAGCAAAGAACTTAATATGAAAGCTGTTAAAGGCAGTTACACAATTTCTGTAGAAGTACAAACCCCTTGCATTTGTTTTTGTTTTGGTTTGTTTTTTTTCCACAAGGATTGAATATCTGGATCACGTGGCTTCTCCATCTAAGATGACAACTCAGTAAACTGTATCTCACAGACTTCTCAAGGTGGTGGGAATTTGATACTCTTACCATAAGTATCTAAACCATGTTAGATGCTGCAGGTCTCTCACCTGGCTCCCATCGGTAGAAGGGTAAGGGTGTCTCTTTGTCCTATCACATCTGCTGTTCCTGTGTAAATGTCTGACACTCCAAAGACCTGAAATATCACTGAAATTGTGCATGCTGATACAGCTAACCTGCTTCTGGAGGGGGGTGAATTGAGCAATACAGACCATGCATTTTACTGAAATCTGGGTCAGGAGCCTTGGTTAATTAAAACGCCGATTCTTTTTTAAAGAAGCATTCATTAGAAATGAACAGACCCCTGAGGGACATCATTCATCACCAGCATCCACCTGGACAGAAGGCTGTTGACACAGCCAGGTCCCTCAGGGCTCTGTCTTGGGACTGGCACTCTGTGCTGGTTTAAAGGTAAACCAGCAGGAGAAATGAGCTCAACACGAGAGAGATTATAAGTCAGAGGTACAATTTCATAATAATAATACGGTAAATACACTGACACAAAGGGAAATTGCTTTCAACTCCCAAAACCCAGCTGTATAACCCAGTGCCCTGGGGTACAAACCCAAAGGGGTTTGTTAGCCCTTGTGCTGAGATCCGCGTGGTTCCCCCAAGTCTAAAGCAAAAGGAAGTGAAAAACCTGTTGGTGCAGGTGATGGCTGTAGTCTGGTCGAGAGTGGTGGTCTTTTCCTGTCAAGGTCCTGCTGCTCCTCTGGGTCCGATGAGAGGTTCCCCAGGTCTTCTTACCCACCCCCTTTTGTACCCTCAGGGAGCACCCAGTCCCTCCCCCAGGGCGGGGACTCACACAATGGGTGATTAACTCTGTGAGTCATGGGCTATTTTTGGACTGTGGATGGCCCATTAGCACCTACGCCCCCTCAGGCTGGGAGTGGAGGTGCTAACGACTCCCTGGGAAGCTGCTGCAAATGGACCATTGACCTTGGGAATGAATAGAGGGAGTAGAATACATAGTTTTGGTCACTCCCACAGAGTGACAACTGGTCCCACCTGCTGAACCAGGACACACTCTTTAATATCTTTATCAATGGCATAGACAGTGAGATCAAGTGCATTTTCATCAAGTTTACAGATAACAACGAGCTGAGAGGTGCAGCTGACACATCACAAGGATGGCATGCCATCCAGGGGGAGCTGTACAAGCTCAAGAAATGGGCCCATGAGAACCTCATGAAGTTCAACAAATCCAAGGGTAAGGTGCTACTACCTGAGTCAGGACAACCCCCACTATTGGTACTGGCTGGGGTATATGGACAGAATTGTTTTGTCTTTGTAAGATGGTTCCTAGTCCTGGTTAAATTTGCCCTGGAAAAGTTATAGGTCTATTTTTTTTTCTGTTATCTTCCTTTCCTGTTAAGCAAGCAAGCAAACAGCTGACCAAACAGTTAGATTTCTTTTTTTTCTTTGTGTTGTCATGAAGGTATAACTTAATTTCTGGAAGAACTGCCCTGTCAGAGGGGTAAAAATTGAGAAAAGACATAGCAGCTGCTTTCTAACTGAAGATATGCAAGATTTTTTAAAAATCTTTTTACTAGCAGTACAAGGTAATACTTTGCTTAGTTCATTTGAATATAAAATATAAAATTTAGTATCATCAGTAATTTCCATCTAGTACAAAAAACCTCCCACCCTACAACACTGTAAATTACATCCTCTCCTCTTTCACCAGAATTAATGAAATATGAATATTTGTGTTTATATGAATATTGATGTGAAAATTAATAAGTTATTAATTTAATATTATTTTTAGGACAGTTTTATTTGTATTCACAATGGAACCTCAGCACAGAACCTGAGCAAGACTAATAAATGTAATGTAGTCTCAAGAATTCTCATGGAGGGATTAGCCTAGATTTACTGTACCTGACAACTGTGTTTGCTACATAGTTTGCAGAATTAATTTTCTTTTTCAGCCATAAAGAATTCTGCTGATCAAGACTGTCTGTGTGGTTTATAGCTAACAACTTATAACAAATGTTTCCATGTTTCACTATGTGATATGTAATAAAGGCCCAAGATCACTCAGCTAGTGCACATAATTTTAGATCTTTTAATCCCATTCATCTTTTTACAAGTGTTTCTCTTGAGCAAGAGAGATATTTTGGCACTCAAGTCTTCTGACTTTTATTTTACTGAGAATTTAATGGATACTTTTCCAAACTGAGATAAAAAACAATGAGGTTTTTATATTATTCCTGAAAACTTCTCTAGATTCATAAAATCTGATGTCATAAAATTACTGCCCATTTTAAAACAACATTTAAATTAGGTATTCCTCTTCAGTAGATGATCACACTGATCCCAAATCATAGGAAAGCAGTGCAGAAAACTCCCCCTTTTTCAAGATGAGATGGGTCAGTGTTTACTTTGCTGGAACAGTGAAAGACGTATTTGCACAAATAAGAGGTTGTGTCTTGAATATGAGGTAATATCTGAGCATCTCTGAAAATTTATATCAGATATGATCTATCTAAATGGTACATTCTATACATAACAGAGTCACCTCACAGAAGATGAAAACTATGCATCTTAAAGCACTGCTTTCCAAATGCTCTTATTCTCCTCCATTACTAATAATATTTAAACAAAAAATTAAGCAGGTCAAACCTCAACTTTCCTGCCACCAAGTATTTGTTTCTTTCCCTATGCCAGACTTTCCCAGCAAACATTAATTGGTATAGTCTTAAAAGAACAGTTTAATCTTTTCACTCATTTATATGCTTAAGGGGTTGGTTCCAGCAGCTGCAAGAACCCAACCACCAATTTCCCTCAACATACTGCATTTTCTGTGGGAATTCCTTGGCTTCTCTTGACTCCCTGTACATTCATTTTGTTTGCCATCCTCCTTTCCATAATCAGCTGCAAGTATTGATGCCACCTCTATGCAAGCCTCCCACTCATCTGAAAACACACTCATATTCTTATCTGTCATCATTTGGCCTTTTCATTCAGATGATTTTCCATAAAGAATTTCTGGAGACAGTTCCACAGTCCTAAAATACTATTGTGGAAAGCACCTCAAGCTCTCTTAATCTTTCTGTTTAAAATTTTGATTGAACTTAGTTTGTGTCAGAACCACTGGCCTTTCCGCCTTGTAGAATAATCAGTCTCACCTGTGACAGTGGGAAGCTGAGCTTGGGAGGGTTTCTCCAGACCTTCCATAATTTGTGGCTATGAGTAAGCAGGTGTCTACGTACCGTTTAGTGTGAAGTTTTCCACTAACCTTACTTTGAGTCCAGTCTTAAAGTATATGCTAAGGGAGACCACCAGAGAACTTTCTCATTCTAAATGAAGATTTTATTTAGGAGTTAATTGCTTTTTAGTCTCGTATCTATTGGAACACTGTAGTTATCAAAAACCATACAGTTTATGCTTATAGCTTATGTGTGCAGATGCCTTATTTCAACATTGTTATGTTCTTTTTGTATGGATTATAACACTACTATAAATATCCTTCGTATCAAGTAAGGCTTTTATTGATGGCAAGAAGAATGCAAAATTCTGTGGTTTGCATCTTTATGAGAATTAAGTTGATAAAATAAAAATACAGAAGGAGATACCAAGGAAAATGTTTCTGAAAATTTATAATACAAACAGCTTTGTATTTCAGATTTGCTGATAACTTTTCACCTAAAAAGATCTATTTTCCACACTTGCCAGATTTCAGCCCTAGTGCATGTTTAGCCATAATCACAATGAAATACCTATTTTTTAATAGCTGAAATTGAGCTTTACAATATATCACAAGTGATTGAGAACTTTCTAGGGATCTTAGAGGCAGTGGAGTATAAAGACTCTTTCTTTTTCTGCTAATTTATCCAAGAATTCTAAATTCTACAAATTTATCCAAGATATAAGTGAAATGTTTAACATTTTTCAGGTAGAGCCTGACCTTACTTTTGATGACTGAACTCTCATTGATTTGTGAGGGCAGAGATTTTGATCCATTAGATAGGCAAATGAATGTTCTTTCTAAATGAAAAAGGATGGCTGCTCCAAAAAATACTGCTTAGGATAATGTTGCCTTTTTGTTGCATTGCACTGTTTAGCAGAAGTTCAAACTGGGACCCCTCACTTTCAAAAAGGATGTATTTGAGAAAATGAATTGAATCTCAGATAGAAGAGGTAGGTGAACCTTCCTAACTGTGGGTGGTGCAGTAATTAAAAGTCAGGGAAACTGCACTTTCTGACAGTTCATTAGACAAAACAGTATGTGGAAAATGTTTTGTCATGTCTAATTGCTACAGCTGCTTGGATTTCTCTGTTATGCTGGGATATCAGCTATTCATAAACCAGCAGGAGGAATTAATCTTCAGAAAAATGCAGTTTCTGTTACATCTGTCCTTCTATGGGATCAATGCCTCCAGTCTTTAACTAAAACCTTAACCATGAGACATGGCAAATATAACAGTAGAAAATCTATTGATAGTGTTAGAATTAGCGAGTTGAGCTGGCAACATTACTTATGAGTGTTATTCTGTCTGAGTGGGATTATATTGTGTTGTCTATCAAAATAATTTTTACATATACTTTACTAAGCAGTTCCAGATGTGGAATTTGAGCCAGAGCTACTGGTGCTGGAGCCTTCTTGTTTTATCTCATAGTATGTAGCGAAGAGAGCTTCATTACATAGGTGAACAATCTTACAGTATAGCAGTGGAAACACATGATGCTGATTTTCTGTACTTTCATTCATATTTTCCATTTTACAGAATGTTAGGATGCAATTTAGATTTTTCATAATAAAATGAGAGGCAATTCGCAGCAGGACAGCTTTTAGGCATAAGATGATTTTAGTTCAGCCATTTTCAGCACATCACTTTGTGTTTTAGCTGGAGACTTCATGGACAGTTTCAGAAAGCTTTAGGATTTCAGCAGAAGCAACTGGATTAACATGAGACCAACTGAAATCACAGTCTAATTCATGTCAGCAAAACTGATTTCTACTTTTCAACAGAGGCTACATGGTTTGATATAAACCTGATCTGTAAGCCTTTGTCATGTATATATCATTAACAGTGTCAGTAGATTAATATATTCTGGTGGGATTTCATATAAACCAAATAATTATTGAATTAGCATTGAATATTGAATTCTCTACATTCATCAGTAGTAAAGGACTACTGGGAGAACCCTACAGTGTGCTATCTACCTCAGTCTTTAGATTTTCTCATATCCTAGGCTTCTACTTTGGTGCCAAGAAGCCTTTCTGGTCAGTGCATACAAATAACTGCCTCATGCTCCGAGTCATCTAATCCAGAAGGATTGATTTAGACAATGAAACTATTAATGAGAAAGAATTCTTCATACGGGGCTTGTAAACATGCTTCTGGACATTCATGGAATTTGGTGGAAGACTCCTACATGTTGCATTTTACTGATGGTGTTATGCAAAGCCGAAAATTATGATGGTAAGAGGAATAAAAAAAACCAAAACAAAACAAAAACAACAATAAAACAGATCCAAAAAACTTCAGTAATGCTCTTAAAATTGATTTTTTTTTTGTTATAAAACTTAAATTTACCAAGTAAGAAAGCTGACATGGTTGATGGCATCAGAGTCTGCAAGTAGTTTTGCATAAGACTCATTTAAGTGGTCCATCTTCTCCTCAGAGTCAAGGATTTGACTGATCTGTAGAAGACCTTTGCACTCTGACATGGTGGACTAGTTGTGGTCTGGTGCAACTCCATATCGCTACTACAAGTGGAATGGACTGCCAAGGGAAGTGGTGGAGTCACCATTCCTGGGAAAATTCAACAAAGGACTGGACATAGCGTTCAGTGCTCTGGTCTAGTTGACAATGTGGTGATCAGTCAAAGGTTGGACATGATGGTCTTGGAGGTCTTTTACAACCTTAATGATTTTATGATTCTGTGGATGAAAATCTTGCAGTAAGCTGCAAAAGCAGAGATGTTAAGGAAAATAAACAGGATATGATGTTATTTCAAGAGATTCTGTGAATGCATGCAGAAGAAGTAGCTTGGATACAAAAAGTATAACCTTCAAAATATTTGTAGTGTCTGTTTTGTTTCTACAAAAGTATGAAAAACAAGTATGAAATAACCCGACTACCTGTTTTTTTAGCTGTACAGTAGAGAGAAAAAAACTATGTGAAAATTAATACATGTGAGTTATTCCATTAATTAGGAGTATGCTGAGTTTAGCATTTCAGGGCCAATGAGTTTAAATGTTTTATAAATTCTGTCTCACACTGCATATAGTCTCATAAGGGTCAACTCCATCTTACTGAGTCCGGTCTGTCTGTGCCTGATGAACCTGGTGGCAGAAGAGATGACTTGGTACTATAGTGACTTAGAAGTAAATCACAAATCACTTTACACTTATTTTAAGAACTAGTAATCTACACCCAGCACTTGGCAGCAATGATTAGGAACTGAAGAGGTGGTATATACCTTTTGTGTCCCATTATTCGTTACTTGATTTTTAAGTCAGTTTTTTGACACTATTCTGTCTTAAATTTGTCTCTAGTCCCTCTATTTTGACTATTGTACCCTAATAAACAGAATTCCTCCATCTCTTTGGGTGTCAGAGAATAGTGCACAGGAGTGAAACTTACTAATTTCAGTGATTCTTCATTCTTAGGAGTTTAAAGTTTTCTTTCTATCCTATCAGCATCCAGAAGTGAAATAATACTTTTTTGGTATTATTGATTGTTGGAGATGGCACCTGCGTGGACATAGATGAGTGGAGAAAGGAAAGGGACAAAGAAGTGGACTTCCACGCATGGAAGGTCCAGGAGGACCATCCCTAGCCAGACTGTGACTTCATACAATGGACTTTGCTTACAGTTACCCCAGTTCTTTATTAATGTTGAAATAAAAAGTTCTGTCACCCCTGTTCCTATGGTGCTGGTAGCACTGGCAGGTGCAGCCTGTCAGCATGGGGACAGCTACCATTGGTCAGTTCTCCCTGGGGAGCTGTCCGAGCCTGTTAGCTCCTGTTTGTTCCTCCCAAGGTTGCCACCCACATAAGTTCTTGTTCCAATGGTTTGTAGCGGATTTGCATGCTCCACCTTATCTCCACCCAGTTTCTAGAAGGTTCTTCTCCCAAGGGCATAAAAGGCCCTCCACTTTGTTAATAAATGGGATCGGCTTAGGCTTTCAAGGTGTTCGCTTCGTCTCAGTGTCTTCATTGCGGGTCGCAGGGTGGGTGAACTCAACCTTAAGCCCTTGCAGCCTTGATCCACCGCAGCTCAGCAGGCAGCAAAAGAACCCCCATCGCCGGTCTGGTCCTATCCCAAAAGACCAAGACTGCGACAACTGATTCCTCAGAAAAATCATTAGATTGTTTTATTCCCTGCCACAAAGCTTAGATGGAGAGTTGCGACTTGTGAATTGCAAGTATGAGTTTAAAATTCTCATCAAGGTGGCAATTTAACTTTTTTGTTTACTCCTAATTTTACTGCAGGACCCTCCAAGCCTATATTTACCTCCAAGACAAATGAAGTTTTTGAACATATCAGCAGGAGAGATTAAACAACCTGGTACTAAAGGAGTAGGAAAAGGAATTTTGAAAGGGTTTCAGGTTTTTAGGGTGAGACCCAGACTACTGTGTCCAACCTATCACTCAAGTTCTCATCCCAGTGCCAAGGTCAATCTCTCTGACAGTATGATGTGGTGCACAACTGCACTTTACTTTTAACACTGCTAGAGGTGAATATTTTTACTGTTTCCCAAGTTTTTTTGAAAGTACCAATGATTTCAATGTACCTTTTAGTGGCAAAATTACTGAGATTTAAATAGTCATTAATTCTCTCTCTCTCTCTCTCTTTTTTTTTTCCCCCATGCTTGGAAACAGTGTATGATTGATGGGCTGAAAGATTTAAATACTCATTTTATCTAAGTACCTGGCAACACTAGTCAATGCCTACTGCAGGTTTCAAGGATACTGGTACTTTTTGAGTCTTAAAGACATAGGAAGTAAAAAATATTGTTAGTAGGAAAAGCAATTGCTGATACCAAATTAGTATCTTGGTAAAAAAATCCCCAAACAAACAAGAAATGTAAATGTACCCAGATTCTAAAACTAGATCTGCACAGACTGAGACATCAAGTTTCAAAGACATGAATCTGACTGTAGAAGCACAACTGGGAGTGGAAAAATGCAGAGTGTAAGTGCAAATCTATTGATCCTATTTACATCTACTGGAGTTACATTTGGCTATGGGTGTTCTTGGCAGAAACTGAGCTTTGTTTTGTAACTGTATATTATTCAGCCTTGTACAGAAACCTCAATTGTGACACTTAGGTACTACTGTAATAATAAATATTTAAGAATTACAGAATATAATGCTGAAAATAATACACATACACCTTATAATGTCTTACAAACTTCCTTGTCTTCTTATGTTTCTTTCAGAAAATCATAGACACATAGGATGATTTGGATTGGAAGGGGCCTTAAAGATCATCTAGTTCCAACTCTTCTGCCATGGGAAGGAACATCTTCCACTAGATCAGGTTGCTCATGGCCCCATCCAACCTGGCCTTGAGCCCTTACAGGGATGGGACAATTCTTTGGGCAACCTGTCCCAGTGCCTCATCATCCTCAAAGAATTTCTCTTAATTTGGAAGAATTTTTCCTAATTTGGAAGAATTTCTCCTAATATGTAATCTAAACCTGTCTTCCTTCAGTTTAAAGCCATTATCCCCTGTTCTATCACTGCATGACCTTGTAAAAAGTTCCCTTCTGGCTCTCTTGTCGGCCCCCTTTAGGTACTGAAAGGCCACAATGAGGCCTCCTGGGAGCCTTTACCAGGCTGAGCAATGCCAGCTCTCTGAGTCTGTCTTCACAGGAGAGGTGTTCCATCCCTTTCACCATCTTCATGGCCCTCCTCTGGACAGGCTCCAACAGGCACGTGTCTTTCTTGTTCTGAGGACACAGGAGCTGGACACAATTATTAAAACTGTGAAATTAATAAGTTATTTATTATTGAATTAATTATTAATTTATTAATTTTTTAAAATATTAACCATGACTGTCAATGTCTTTTCTAGAAAAAAAAATGGAACAAAACTGAAGTGCCTGGAACATTTAGCCAGGGAAGGGGAAAACAAAGAGGCACAACCCTGTGACAATCTGATCCAAGGAGTGTCCTTACACTGTACAAGTAGTAAATTATCTCAGATCTGTTTAGGTAGAAAAAAACTGCTAACAGAAATGTACATTTTGCATTAGGCTGTAGATAAATTATACACTTTGTGTTAAATGTAAATAGTAGATAAGACTTAAATAGATCAAAAGACTCAGGAGATATCCTGAAGTACAGTTTCCTCCTTACATTTAGAGAAAGGTGTGCTCTCTATTTTTTCCATTCTGTCAAAAATAATGGGAAATTTTTTTCTCTATTTTTTTTAACTTAGCCATGTAATTATGAAATCTCTAAAAAAAATACAGTCAATTTGCTCTATGAAATAAATAACTTTAATGGAAGACTACTGAGAAAACTACTTCTCTTAAATTTTTATAGTAGTTTAATTTCCTTTTATGTAATATATTTTTCTCATTGTTCAATGTAGATGAGATATTTCACCACACAGCACTTCTAAAGTAAGTTTTATTATTTTAAACTTTCTTTTTCATTTGTTTTGGAAAATATCCTTGACTGCTCATGATTTTCATCCCTCTCCCTTTTTTTTTTTTTGGATGTTTGAGC
>VWZD01002262.1:83987-94448 GCA_013396695.1 Sakesphorus luctuosus | reverse complement strand
CATCCTCAAAGAATTTCTCTTAATTTGGAAGAATTTTTCCTAATTTGGAAGAATTTCTCCTAATATGTAATCTAAACCTGTCTTCCTTCAGTTTAAAGCCATTATCCCCTGTTCTATCACTGCATGACCTTGTAAAAAGTTCCCTTCTGGCTCTCTTGTCGGCCCCCTTTAGGTACTGAAAGGCCACAATGAGGCCTCCTGGGAGCCTTTACCAGGCTGAGCAATGCCAGCTCTCTGAGTCTGTCTTCACAGGAGAGGTGTTCCATCCCTTTCACCATCTTCATGGCCCTCCTCTGGACAGGCTCCAACAGGCACGTGTCTTTCTTGTTCTGAGGACACAGGAGCTGGACACAATTATTAAAATTGTGAAATTAATAAGTTATTTATTATTGAATTAATTATTAAATTATTAATTTTTTTAAATATTAACCATGACTGTCAATGTCTTTTCTAGAAAAAAAAATGGAACAAAACTGAAGTGCCTGGAACATTTAGCCAGGGAAGGGGAAAACAAAGAGGCACAACCCTGTGACAATCTGATCCAAGGAGTGTCCTTACACTGTACAAGTAGTAAATTATCTCAGATCTGTTTAGGTAGAAAGAAACTGCTAACAGAAATGTACATTTTGCATTAGGCTGTAGATAAATTATACACTTTGTGTTAAATGTAAATAGTAGATAAGACTTAAATAGATCAAAAGACTCAGGAGATATCCTGAAGTACAGTTTCCTCCTTACATTTAGAGAAAGGTGTGCTCTCTATTTTTTCCATTCTGTCAAAAATAATGGGAAATTTTTTTCTCTATTTTTTTTAACTTAGCCATGTAATTATGAAATCTCTAAAAAAAATACAGTCAATTTGCTCTATGAAATAAATAACTTTAATGGAAGACTACTGAGAAAACTACTTCTCTTAAATTTTTATAGTAGTTTAATTTCCTTTTATGTAATATATTTTTCTCATTGTTCAATGTAGATGAGATATTTCACCACACAGCACTTCTAAAGTAAGTTTTATTATTTTAAACTTTCTTTTTCATTTGTTTTGGAAAATATCCTTGACTGCTCATGATTTTCATCCCTCTCCCTTTTTTTTTTTTTGGATGTTNTCCCTTTTTTTTTTTTGGATGTTTGAGCTGTGTTTTTCTAGCAACTAGAGCATTTTTAAGCGTATCTGTCTTAAGAACATGTTTTCCTACATGGGGTGATTAGTGACTTTTGAAAAAGAGAGTAACTAGAAAAGTACTGGGAATTACAGGTCATTTGTGAGAATAAAATCTTATAACACTATTAACTTGATAAGTTGTTTTGCAAACTGACCACTCTGACCATCCCTTTGGTGTGGGAGCTGGGAATTTAAAGAGGTCTATTGTCACAGGATTCAAAACCCAAACAGGAACAACTGCTGTGCCAAATGAGTAGAACCAAAACTTATTCTCCAGAGGGGCTTATGCCCAGTTCTAAATATCACTTGTTGGAGGTCTCTCTCTCTATTCCTTTTTCAAATGTCACATTTGCTTAACCCAACAGCTTCCAAAGCAATAGATTTGGGGGGGGGGTTTTTTGGGGGGAAGATGTTTGGGATTTTTGTTTGCTTGGTTGTTTTGGTTGTGGCCTTTTCCCCCCCATGCCTTGCTTTACCTCTACATGTATGAAACAGATGATTCTTAGAAACTCGTGTTTAGTACAGCATATTGACTGCTCAGATGAAGGTAAATCCCAACACACAGAGATTGATTTAACATTTCACAGATTATAAAACAAAGTATTTCATAATGATGCAGAAGTTAGCTTTTTCTGTAAAAATCTAGTGGCAATTGTTCCAGGGTCTCTGGATGATAAGCAGTCCTACCTACCACTCACACAATGATTACCACTCATTTTGACATTACATGCAAATGGAGGGTGTAATGTGCAGAATTACATGCAAATGGAGAGCACTGCTAATTGAAGGAAGGATGGAGGGCAGTGTTAAAGAAAGACTGGGGCAGTACTGGGCAAGAGGTAGTTAGAGTGAACTGTTATTATTTTTGTTTTTATTTTTGTTGACCACATTGACTGAAAATGTTGGGGAAAGGCAATTTCAACATTAAGTCAGCTATTTATCAAAAGAATGGGAAGCTGGATATTTGGTATGCACAGTTAGTTATGAAAGTGGAATTGCACTGTGTCATGGAAGGGACTTTTTCAATCCTTGCCTTCATGTAGAGCAGAATTAGAAGTGGAAATGGCATTAAAATGTTGCCAAGTCTAGAGACAGAGGTTTGGATGTTTTTTAATTCATTAGAGAAAGTTTAGAAAGGTAATCAGCATGGTACCTCTAAAGAAACACTTTGTGTCCACCAGCTGATGGTGGACAATTTTATGCAACTTCCCAAAGTTTTAATCAGAATTGTGTTTTGAATACACAGAAATAGGTAAAGCCAGAAAGAAAATATGGATATGGAGCAAAAAAAGCATGCAAATCATTAAACATGCTGAAGAGTTCTCAGAATTCTGTCAATTATAGATGTTCTATGTGAGCACAACCACAAACAGCATTAAATTTTAATTGCTTATAGGAAAAAAAGCAAATTCATCAGCTAACAACAAGTCCTTTGATATATCTTCCAAAATGCTTTCTTTTTTCAAGAAAAATTACTTCAATCTCTAACAAATAAAATTTATTTTTTAGAGAAATATCAATATACTGTTCATAATACTAGTAACAACAACAAAGATAATAATATTAAATTAAAATTATCTCAGGAAATAATGACCTTGCTAATTTTATTCTTAATATTATATAGTACACTCTTGTACCAGTATACGGTAATAATAATAATAATAGTAGCATAACAACAATCTAAATATCCTTCAACTAAAGTAACACCCTAGTTATTCTTTTGGTTCTGCATGAGAAATCAATGCCCTTGTAAACTGGCTTGTTTTGGATTTGGAAAAAATGATGGGTGATACCTTTTCAAGTGCCCATGTAATGCATATTCATCTTTTCCCCAAAGTTTTAGGATTTATTACCAATTATCCCAATTATCTTGTATTAGTAAAATCCTTGTCTCCTGCTGAGCATGAAGATACAGAATCTGTGCAGCATTATAATTCACTGCTTTTCTGAATCCTTTTTCTAAACTGTCCTTAAATAAAAATGTGGAAATTAGATTTATATACAAATTATAAATTTTAATGCAATATCCTGGTTCTAACTCGAAGCTTCCAAATAGTCCACATGGACTTGATCAATGTTTAGTTATTTCTGCATCTATGTCTAGTATTCAGTTTCTAGATAATCTTAAACATTTTATCATTGTCAGGAAAATATTTTATTTTCCACTCATAACTTGGCTGGATAATCAAATACTTAGCCAAGAACCATACAAAAACCTCCAACTGTTTCTGTCCAATTTGTAATTGTTTAATTTGTTGCATTTTAAGAACACTGATTAGCAGCCGTTTGTTTTTCATTAGCCCCCAACCTAGATGGTTCAAACACAAGAACATTGATGCAAAACAGTGACACATCCCTACAGTGGGAGAGTGGAAAACCAATTTCCTACCCCAACTCAGCAGGGGTGCTTCAGCAGCCAACACTGTGCATGTGGTAATGACGTGCTCTATAAACAACTCCAGTTTTCAGAGCCCACCCTCCTCAGCTGCCTGGTTGATTCAAGGGAAATCTTTCTTCTACTAGCCTGTGCTCAAACTGATCAGTGTTCTTACTCTTATACAATCGAGCAAAATGTAAAAGCACAAGTTGTTTATCTTTCCACTGAAAATGATTTGGACTCCTCTCCTCCTTTTGCTTATCAAGGATGCAACACCTTAAAACAACCATTACCACATCAGATTAAAGGTCCATCTAGCTTAGTCCCTGGTGATATCTGATATCAAATTCTTGAGGAAGAGTGAATGAGTTCAAAAAGTATGTAGGAATAATTCCTGAGGTTTCTTTCAGTATACAGAAATTTGACAGTCAGGATTTCTTTCTAAAATAGAAAGTGTATCTTTCCATTTAATGGCCTTGTTAGATATTTCTTTCTTATTTGCTTCAAATCATTTTGTTTTTTAAAGTGCAGACAATATCCACAACACTGTGGGACAGAAAGCTTTGAGGCATAATGATATGTTATCTGTTACCTGAAAAAGTACTTAATTTTATTTGTTTTGGACTGGGTTGATTTCATACCCTCCTGTATTTGAGCCAATGAGGAACAATTACTTGTCCATTCCCTGTGACTCTCCTCACATACTCAAGCGCTCCAGTCTCCAGCAATGTTAGCGGATCTACACTGAACCCTCTCTAGACCATCAAAGTCTCTCTTGCATGTTGAGGCCCCAAACTCAACAAGTCATTCACATACAATCTTATAACTGACAAGTAGAGAACAGCAGATGCTTGGGGCATAGCAAAAATGTTGAGAAGTTGTTAAAATTTCAGCACCCTTCAGGAGGTCACAGATGAAGAGCAGATACACACAAGATGCTAAGGTTATATTGCTGACAGAAAGGACAAGCTGCTGTCCAAAAATCAAAGGCATAATTAATTTACAGTCATAGTGCTGTGAGCTAGTTTGCTCTGGAGCACAAAATTTAGCCTCTGGTGGAGTCTATTTGGTGGCTTTGTGTCCCTAAACCTAAATTTCTGGTTTGTGGGGTTTTTAATCTCTAAATACCCTAAGTAATTTCTGAGTTTTACTACAGCCCTGTGGAGTGATGTTTTGGTAACGTAAAAACTGTATGTGTATATATATACACATATATATGTGCTTCATAAGGGCTAGAACCTCTCTCTTACATGAATTAAAGTGTTTTCCAGTGGTGAGAAGTGAACAAAACAATTTTACTCACAGTTTCTTACTGTTGTGTATGAACTCATTGAGCTATCATGAAGTAATAGATACCTTATCCCTTACTGCATATGAATGAAAGTTTTCTCAAGTAAATTGCTGTTTAGACAATATTTTAAGTATTAGAATATGTACTGTGAGCAATAATACTGTTGATAAGCATAATTCATCAAAACTATAAAATCTTGCTTCAATTTTGTTTGTTGCATTAATAGTCAATAATAATTTTTAGCTAAATCACATCTATTAATTATGAAAAAATGGATATTTCTCAGTCTTTGCTTAGGAATAAGTTGAACTTCTAAAATTGTCCCATAGATCTTAGAAAATAGTTCTAGAAAATAAATTAACAGATTTAATTTTATATTATTCTTTTAGTACAATCCTCTCTCACCATACCATTGTATGCAATTTTGTATAAATCAACAAGTGTTCAAATTAGTGGGAATGGGAACCTTTATATTCCTACTACTTTGTGAATTATCAGTCCAATATGCATATAATTTTAGGCTATACTCCTTTCCTTTTTCAATTTTGATATCTATGGACTCAGTGCTACTTTACCAAAAGGAAGAAGTCTGTTAGCCAGGTTTTTTTTCATGCTGACCAGCCTACTGTTCCTTGAAGCTAAAGAAGGTGGGAGAAGTTATTGTTTAGGGCTTCTTTTTCACATTGACAATGTAGTTTCTGCTTGGTTAATTTTTTTCTATTCTATTTTTCTTTTTTCTTTGTAGTTTCTTTTTGTTTTCTCCAATCTGTACACTAATTTTGTAACATTTTGGAACTGAATTCACCAGCGTTGGGAGAGTCCAAGTTTACAGTAACACAGTATCTTGGGACAATGGGATACTATAAGCACCTTTGCTCTTCCCAGTAGTTTCACAGAGAATATTTATTCAAATTCAGGGCCTACTGAACAGGTCTTCAAATGTCTTAATTTATTTCAAAAAGACTGTAAAACAGATGCTCAAACTGTACTTACAAATTCTAATAGATTTTTTGTTTCATCTACTTACTATTTTCAACATGTCCCTGGTTTTGACAATACTTATCTGAATATTTATGCAGAAGCTGGCTGTATTCACTGTGCTGGAACAACTCCACTTCTTTAACATACTAAAGTTTTCTGTTATAAAAGCAATGATTGCCTGCAACATAAAAAATTATTTATGATTTGTTCTCAAAGTAATGAGATGGAATAAAAGAGGAACATACTTGATTATATCTAGTCTTTACTTTCTCTATAGTAAACTTCTGTCAGGAGGTTTAAAAGTTTATATTTGAAAGGCTAAGAAAACTGGGATTATTCCTCCTGGAAAAGATACTTCATCATGACCTAATTGCAGCCTTCCAGTACTGAAGGGATCCTACAAGAAAGATGGAGAGAGACTATTTACAAGAGCATGTAGTGACAGGACAGGGGAAATGGCTTCAAACTGCAAGAGAATAGGTTTAGATTAGGTATTAGTAAGAAATTCTTTACTGTGAAGTTGGTGAGGCACTGGAACAGGTTGCCCAGGGAAGCTAAACATGTACCATCCCTGCAAGTGTTCAAAGCCAGGTTGCGTGGGGCTTTGAGCAACCTGGTCTAATGAAAGGTGTCCCTGTCCATGGCAGGGAATTAGAACTAGGATGATCTTTGGGGTCCCTTCTATCCCAAACCATTCTATGGTTCTGTGAAAACAAAATTCTTCACTCTGTGCAGGTGCGTAGAGAAAATGGGGCCAAGAAAAAAACTATATGTCAGATGTCAATAATTATGCCTCATTTTCTAAAGGAAGAAGATTACATGTGATGATTATGAGGAGGAGGTAATTCCTTTGCCTAAGATTAGGTATTATCTGCTGCAGAATGCCACAAAACTCCAACACATTTTTGTTATTTCCAGACTTTCTTGCACATCTGAAACAACATCTAGTTCCAAATTGTCAAATAAAATGAAAACAGATACTCCATGTATGCCAAATTTCTTATCTTTCTCCAATAGAATATAGGAACTTTAGAATATTAGTAATTTAATATCTTAACTTTGAGTATTTAACTTTTTACTTACTTAATAAAAAGGATGTTATGAATTATTTGCAATTCTGATAGCAAATTGATCCACGGACATGTTGTTCTTTTTAAATTGATTTTTATGCCAGTTTTAAGTTAAAAAAAAAAAAGGGAAGAAGAAAGAAAACCCCCTAAAAGCAAAACTGTACTTTACTTCTTATCCATTTCAATGCACTCCATCCTATTAGAACAGGGAATGAATTCTCAGTATTAGCCGATGATTAAATAGCAGTGACTTCAGCATGTCATGAAATCCCATACCTGGTAAAGGTGACATGTTTTCTTTAAATACTTTCAGGTTACAATTCCAAACACATAGATCTTCAGGCAATACCAATAGTGCCAGAGACAACTTAGTTCTCTCTGACATTTGTATTAACAGGAAGATGGTGACTGTCAGGTGTTTAAAATCTTAGATCAGGTAGTCTGTTCATAAAATTATTTGTGGTCAGAACCTGGCATTGAGGCCCAGAATTCATTAAAAACTACTACAATTCACTTCTCAGAACCAGATATTTCCTAAAGTTCAGGCTTGAGATAAGTCAAAAGAACATTATATTTCATATAAGGTCAGAAGTTTTTCAAGAGCACTGGCAGGTTGTTTTTTAAAGAAAAAAAAATCAAAACCAGAATGTGCACTTCCTTTAGGGAATAACTATTTAAAAAAAAAAATCTTAGTAAATTTTAATATTTGATGAAAAAATAAAAACATCCCCCCAAAAAAACCAAGCTGTTGATGAAAATCAAGTACTATATTTTCATCTGATGTTCATCCTCTCTCTGCTATGAAAACCCATTGTCTAGAAGCTAACTTCTACGGTGGTTAATTATATATTAAAAAATTTGTCTGGGAAGCATAATTTGACTTGACATACTTATTTGTGACCTAAATTTGTACCTACTTTTTGATTAATAAATAATAACTCAGAAAATCTTGCAAGTGAAAGTTGTAAATTAAGAAAAAATATTCTATTTTTTGCTCACCGATGATTCACATTTGCTTATTTTTCACTTGGGAATAAGTGTTGAAAGTTTAAAATGCAAAGCCAACTCCATAGTTTTTACAAAGCATTTAATTTTATAAATAATTACCTGCTTCTTTTCTGCTATTCTATGCAAAAAACATCAGTTTCCTTCTCTTCAGTACATCTTGGATATCTATGGGTATTATTTTACAATGCATATTTTATTGGTAATATTTTTGCCTGAGAGACAGGGAGTAGTTCTGGGCTAACAATAATTTTATTTCTGCCAGTACAAACTTTTGTTATGTATATGTTGAAAATTGATAAAAATGTGTTCACTGATATAATTCTTAATATTTTGTTTGTGGTCTTGCTCGACTTTGTTACCCCTCAGAGCTGCAGAGAGATCCAAGAGACGCAGAGCAAAGGATACATTAATTTTAGCTGGCCAAGTGACAGCAAGGAAACAACAGGAAAAGACAGCCAGCCTGGGGCCACCAAGCCTCCAAACCCCATCTAATTTAAGATAGCTGGGGAAAACATGTCAATCCATCACATCAGCCCAGCAGAAGAATTTTACAACTGGGAAGAAGGGAACTATTCCACTGAGTATGTCTCTAAAAGTTACAGCCAGGTACTGATTTTATTGACTCTTTGCCAGGTAACAGAGAATAAATGACTCTGGTGGTTATATATCCATTAAGTAAAAGTTATAGTTAACTAGAACTGTTAAATAACCAGTATTAATATAATATTTTTAATATTGGTTAGAAACAGAGAACAGTTCTTACCCAAAATTTGTGGTGCTGATAATTTTTTTCTTCCATTGCCTGCAAGGAATTGACCCTCTTTTTATTTTTTTTAAATTATTATTATTAATAGTCATCTAAACCACAATTTCAAAACAGAAATCTTTCTCTTAGTCTGCCTTGGATTCCATACTTGCACATCAGGTTCTGAAGAGGTCCTTGCAGTTTACAGTTGCCTTTTTAAACTCCTTCTCAAGAAATATTTCCAAGAGGATAAAAAAATTCAAGAGCTACTACTGCACTGTATTGGAAGCCAAAATGAGAGAGCCAAACAATGTGTCTGGGCCCCTGGAAAAGAAAAGGGAAGAAGCTTTAAAAGTAAATTACCAGTAGTGATTTGAACTGTGAATGATGCTGTCAGTAGTACTCCCAAGATATAAGTTCTAAATGCATTCTTTATCACTGCTTAGTTTTCTGCTTCTTAGCTTCAGAAAAAGACTATAAAAGCTTACAGACACCTAAAAAATCTGATTTAATTCCAGCATGTAATCACAGGAAGGGAAAACTTTACACTGAAGTTAGCAGAAACTTGTGGATTGCCATCTGACAAAGTAAGAAAAGAGAGGAGAACCTTCAGAGCAGGAGACCTTGAGGTCCTCATGTAATGTTTTACTATGAGAAAGTAAAATATTCATCACTAGTGTCACTTAAATTCTACGATTCATCAACATTCATGGTATAGATCAGACAAATCATTGTCTTAGATGATTGTGTACTTATGTTCATGCGATGGACATTCAAGCACTTAGGACTGAATGACTTAACAAGGCACCCTGGAACAAATCCTCTCTCTGAAACAGGAACAGCATATCAAAAAATCTATTATTGGCATATAGTGACAGAGAGATGTGAGAGCTAGCATCTCTCTTTTGCATGAGGTGTCTAGATAATGGCAAAAAGAAGTACACATGGTCAAACATTGCTATTTTTCAGAGTTGGTATTGGAAACTGAAACACATCTTGTTGACATCAGTTCAAAAAGAAAAAATCATTTGCGACAAAATTCACTGTGTTCTATATTTACAAGTCTAAACCTAAAGAAAAAGTCATGGGTTTTTCTTTGACATAAACCAGCCAAACTGCTTTTACACTTTTATTTCACGTAAGCAAAACACTCAGAGCTCACAGCTATCAAAGTCCTTACACATGTAATACACATCTGTCTCAGTCATTTACCGTGCATTTTGTTGCCTGTTTTACAGACTTTTGTTCCAGAAATTAAATAACAAAATGTCATGTTCACACTGAAATCAAATTCACATTCCTTAGTGACTAATGTATTTGATTGACTTCCAGAATAAACATGATAAATGTTTAAAAACATCCTTTCATTTTAAATGAAGAAGAGGATTAAGGCTAATAGGAGTCTTATCAACCAAATATTATCTATACATGAGAGACTGACTCTCTCTTCCTTCAACAGTTCTTGCTTTAAGTTAGATAATCTCTAAAACTAGTCTGCTTTTCACCAAATCTCAAATCCCTCTGCCCTATTTTTCAGCCATTTGCAATCAGTTTAGCCAAGCTATTCTGAGCACATGCTTGCAAGTTAAAGAACAACATAACTAATATAACGAGTGGCACCATAAATTTCTGTCAAAGCTGTTTGCTAAATACATATTATATATGTATTTTCACTATAAAATTTAAGTGCTGTTAATTCAAACATTTATATCTCAGTTCCAGAAATCAAATGTAATTTATTACAAACCATTGTTGTATAATAAATAGAAAAATTCTATAGATAATTTAAAATCTTGAATGATGTGGGGTTTTTTTAATTAAAGT
>VWZD01002262.1:2475-83964 GCA_013396695.1 Sakesphorus luctuosus | reverse complement strand
TCTCTTATATTTTTAAATTGGAAATTTTTACATATTGGGAGTTGTCACTCCTGTATTCTTCATTTTAAAAATGTTCTGACAGCTTTGAATTTATTTTTTATATATATTTGTCTGATTTAAGAAATGGGATAAGTCTAACCCTTTCATACAAACTCCTTGAGGCTTATTGATTAACCATTTTCCAGCTAGAAATATTTTATCAAAAGATCTTCAGACACATTAATGACAATGAACAAAGCTTTGCCTTCATGTTTTAGTCCTAAGGAGTTTAAAAAATAAGTTATATTTCAGTCAGTCTTTGAAAATGCTTTTTTTTAGCTTCTAACTGTTTTTTGGTTCTGGTTTTTGTTTGGTTTTGGTTTTGTTGTGTGGGGGTTTTTTTTTTGGGGGGGGGGGGTTGGGGTTCCTTTTTTTAATGAGTTGGGCATTTTATTTGGAGTGAATGGTACCAGAAAGAAGTGAAAGTGCATATTTTATCTTAGAAATTTCACTAAAGTGTCAACCCAAGTCACAGTATTCTGTTTCCAAGCATTGTTTCCAAGTCTCGCAGAACTCTGCAGATGTTTTAGATATAGATGAAATAATGCATTCAGTTTTCTAATAATTTTCCAGTGTGTTAAACTCATTCCAAGTCTTTGGGTTCATCAGATCACTAACACTGAAGCATCCTTCAAGAAATAACTTCCGATGTTAATGCTCTGTGCTTCAGCTACCAGGTCAAAATCCATCTCCAAAGTGTTGCTGGAACTACAGAGAAATTATTAACCAAGTGTATTTTTCTGTACAAAAATGCTACTTAATGTTCCCTGAGACAGAGATATATAGAGCAAATGTAAATGCAGTCAGAAATACTGGGACTCTCATTACTTTTCTTTACTTCAGCCCATGCACCATAGTTAAGGAAATGTATATAAGTGGAGAAGAATACCATGTTTGCTAAGAGCATCCAATTGCTCATTTCCTTGGAATTCAAGTTATCACCTTCAAAGGTGATTCTTTGGTCAGGAAGTACCATTGTTAGAGGTTCTGAAATACACACTCAGATATCATCAGAAAAACCAGACAGAACATCTAAATTTTACAAAATGGAAATATTCTCTGGAAAATTCTGCTTCTCTAGCTTGGGTTGCAAGGCTATGCCCTCCTGTATCCAAGGTGCCTGTTAGAGCTCTTCCAGGACTCTCAAAAATATTCTTTTAAATACTTCCCCTTTTCTCACCAGCTGCTTACAGTATAGGTAAAGAGGTAAAAAGAATAATTTTACTCTTCTCTATCCTCCTCCAGATGATAGAAGAAAGAAAAACTTGGGAACATTGAACTTGAAAGTGGTGAAAAACTGGGAACCTTTGAGGCTGGTCCAGGGAGCAGTGTGGTGGCCAGCAAGCCACTTCCCTTGGAACAGTCTTGGCTGAGCAGATCTGAAGACAGAGTTTTCTTTGCAGTTTTGTTCTCTCTAGTTCTGCATTTTGAAAATTGCCTTTCAGAACACACTGTAAATCACTCATGAGCAGTCCTAAAGCCAAAACAGATTTTTCTGTGGAGAAAAAAAAAAAATAACCTCAGCCATCATTCATCTACAAAGTTATCTCCTCTTATATTGTAAATCCTGTGCTGGAAGTGATCACTATTTAAACTTTTTTACAGTGTTTTACATGGAGAAACCCATAACCTAACAGAGGAGTTTATAGGGTTTATTTGTGTTCCAATTCACAGCTTCTGTGTTTTTCATTCCTGTTCTAACCTACAGTTTCTTAAGGGAAAAAGAGTGATTTTGAGGGATTTCATTGGAAAATGCAGATGAGTTATCTAGTTTAATCCCTGTTCTTTTATTCTCCACTTAACCTTAGTTTGCAAGTTTAAAGAGTTTAGTAATACCAGCACAGTCTTCACTGTTCTGTCCATAAAGCAAGAGAAAAATCTATCTTTGTTGAATACTTTTCAGTACCAAACAGTGTTTTTATTATTTTTAAATATTAAAAACCCCACCAAACACAAACCCCACCAAAATCCACCAAAATCCCACCTATATTTCATTGCAACACAGTAGTAGAATTCCATACCACAAAGTAATTAGACACCATGTGTAATTAATTCAATAGTATTTTCCAAAAGAAACTTCAGCTTTCCCATGGCTAAATGGCATTTGCATGAATTAAATTAGGCACCAACCGGTACAAAATTTGGCAGAAAATGGATTTAGAGAAAAGCTGTAAATTAAATTGTTGCTCTTAGCCTATTAGCTCATCTAAAAGTTGACAAAGATTTACTTAATGTTTTATATGAATTTGTATAGACAAATAAGATATTAAACAATAGCATTTCCAACACATAGGAGATCCTCTTACTTCCCTACAGCTGTTTGGATTAAAATTCAAGCTATTGTATCTGCAAAATCCAACATCTTTTGAGCTCTCACCTGCTATCTGGCATTAATACAAACTGATTTGGTGGTCTGAAGTTTACATTTTCTGCAGCAATACAAAACACAGAATTAAATGAGAAACAAAACTAGGGAGACTGTAATAAGTAATACCTTTTTTTTATGTGGATGAGATCTGGCACTAAAGAAACAAATGACAGAATTGTAGCTCACTTCAGTGGTACCTGAATTTTATTCTGGAAGTTGTATAATGAAAATTGCAGCTTTCTAGCAGTCTCTAGAAGATCTCATGAACTGTCCATGATATTTTCCCAAGACCCAGAGCTGCCAATTCAGTCTTAATTTGTTAATAAATTTATTTCTTAAGAAAAAGTAAGTGAATATGGAAGATTATTTATTTTACATGACAGGCTTGAGTGGCAAGTGCAGAGCTGCCTTCATCTAGCCTTTCTGAGTTAGTGGTATATAGTTCTTAAATCTTGCTATTCTGTTGCCCACTCTGCACCAAAGCTCCAAAGACAGCAAAAAACCCAGCTCGACTAAGTGAAGAGCTTCTCTGTGTTTTTTCTTGCTCTGTTACCCATTTTAAGTAAGGAATGGTAAAATGTAATTCCTGTATGGTACCTCAACAAAATGACTCCTTAAGCTCAGCTCATTTCCTAGTAGACACCACCATAAAAGCCAGTAACTGTTCCTCTAAATGCAACTGGCATTTAATGTAAACAATCCAATTACCTAATTGACTAAGTAATTTTCATTCTTGTATCATCTTTGAAGGTGGTCCTTCCAGGTCTTTCTTGAGGTACACAGGAAAGGCAGACAAAATTGTTGCTCTTCATGTCCCTTTAGATAAATCAAGATTAAATGTCCTTGCTTGCCAGTCTTACCCTTTATCCACTAAACATAAAGCTAAATGCTTGTAGTAGTTTTAGCTAGGCCTCAAATTAGCAGGCTCAGAGAATCTATGTGGATTGGTAGAGACAGCTCTCACCTGACTGGGTAACCAAGGAAGTATTTCATACCAGATGACGCAAACTTAAGCTATGGGGCAGCAGTGGGAGGTGTTAGTTCCATTCCNAAGAACCCTTTTTCTCTGTTCTTGGGCAGTTGGTGTTTTACCAGCTCAACCCAAGACAATGCTGTACATGCAAGTCTTATGCAGGTACTAGCAAATAAATTTTACATTTCAGCATTTTAATTTGCTTTGGCATGGCTTTTTTTCTGAATGCTTCTTTCCCAAGGACAGCAAATTGAGACATCCTCGCTTGGTGAAGTGCAGTGAATAAAAGTAAATTAGAAATAATTAGGAGAAAATAGGGCAAGGTAGTAAAAATAAGTTTAAAAATAAAGTCTGAAACTGAAGCTTTACCCAGATATAGAGTTATGTGGGAATTGAAGAAAATTTAAAAGGATTGAAACTCTTATTCTCTGATAGTACAGAAATACTTGTAATGAACAGTGGTTTGTTTGTTTCTTTGCTTTTTAAGAAAGTGTTTTCACCAAAACTGGCCGGAGAACTCAGTTCAATATTGAAAAGAGTCTTTCTTATGTTGTAGAGGAATAAAAGCAAGCTTCTGGAAGTTTTGCCAGAGAATTGTGGCAGAATGTCCATTCTGAAAAGATGGGCATTTTACTTAACTTTTTTCTTTCTTCCTTTATTGTTCTCATCAGAATTTGTATTTAATGTGAAACAGTTCAGATTTTACAAAGAACACATTTTGACAGGCAAGAAACCCCCACGCAAATTGTTGAAAGAATTGTCACCAATTTTGCTTTGGAGTACACTGTAACAAATTACTGTGATTCAGTGTACAGTGAAGAAAGCATTTTAGTTAATATATTCCAAATGAACTACTTTTATTCCATGAGAGCAATATTTCCAAGATGAAAAATTCCCATGGAAAAATTTCAAACCATTCCCACTTCAGAGTTAGAAAAATTAAAGCATAGACAAATGTCACATTCTTTTTTTCCTTTTGTTTCATATCATAGGAAAATCACAGCTAGATTATGGCAAAATTAAACCAAAATAAAATTTTAAATCAAATAAATATTTAATACAAATGGTGACACGGTAATTGTAAATGGTTATTTTCTGTATTACTTCCTTGTATTTCTTTTAAATGACAGAACACAAGAAGGAAAACTGGCTGTCTGACAATGGAAGAAGCTTAGGCTATCATTTAAAATCAACAAAGATACTATGAAGCAGCATTGCTTCTCAGAATGAGGTGTAGCCAAAAAAAGAGATGTGACCTGGATTGCCCACTTAAATGTAGTAAAAATATTGGGGTTTGCTTTTTTGATTAAGCCAGTGAAACTGCATATAGTGGACTAACACTGATGTGCTAATATTCCCTTAACTATGGAACTGACAATGAAGTACTTAATATTATATGTTGGATTATTTTTCCGTTAGTAAGTGTAGCTAATTAAAAAAGAAAGAAATCTAGTGAACTTCTACAAAACTAACATTTATAATACTTTTTTGTTTGTTTCATGCCTCAGTTGATTTTCTGCATGCTATTTTCTTGTATGTTGAGGAGTTGGAGGCCTTTTTTTTTTTTTCAAGAGAGCTTTTGCACATCAGACTGCATTTTTCCAGCCTGCTGCAGCTTTAATTCATGTTCATTAAAAAAAAGAAAAAGGAAAAAAACAAAACACAGAAAACCCCAAACCAACAACAACAATAACAAAAACCCAAAACCCAAAACAACAAAACCCCCTAAGAATGAAAAAAATAATGAGAAAAAAAGAGCTTAAAATGACACTTTTACTTCTTTGGGGAAATTAATACTTTCTGATATAATTACCTTGGTTAATAAAACATTTATTTAGGAAACGAGATCCAGGGCTTAATTTTCTTGAAAACAATTATAAATGAACATGTTATATAGCAATCACACCAATTATGCATGAGCTACAGATACAAATACACATGAATGAACAAGCAAAAAATAATAAATGCTTAGGAAGTACAAAGGTGAGGTACCTCATGAATATAATTTTTCTACTTCAGGTAAAGGGAAATGATATCTAATGTCTCTTAATATCTTATGTAAACCCCCAAAGATGCCAACTGGATTTATTTGCTTATGTCAAACACAGCAAACACATCACTGTTTCTGTTTTATATGACTTTTTTTTCCTAATAAATTTTGTGTGCATGAGAGTATAAAGTTCCAGAGCTTATTTACTCTTTAGCATTCCCTGTAAGTTATAGAAACATTTGCCCTTGTTTAAAAACACCAGATGATGCTCACTTCTACATATTGATCAGGATTAGGAAAATGTTTACAGTTCCAGTTTAATAAGTCATCTAATAGTAACGACCTACAAATAACAGTTCTCATAAAATCTTAATCCTAAATGAGAAAAAATAGGACACAATCAGGGCATGGGATGGAAAATATACAAATTCAGCTCTTCTGATGAAACTGGCATTGCTGTGAACTGCATAGAAAATGATGTCTCTTGGTTTAGCATTTTACTCAGAGTAAATTTAAGGTCTGGAACCCAAGCTTCCTGATGAACTATTTCTGAAATTCAGAAGGGATGAAGTATGTGGTTTCAGACAACAAATCATTTCTTTGAGTTGGTTTCCTCAACTAATGTCTAGACACATAAAAGGAGACAGCTATTGAAATGCTGAGCACTAGACTGATTAACTTTTAAATGACTTGCTGCCTAGCTTGAGATGGATAAACAGGCTACAATGAATGGAGAGAATAAAGACCAAAACTGGAATCCATGGGAGCCAGATTATTGTGCAGGGAGTTGTTTAAAAATACCTAGAAGCAAGTGGTAAGGATCAGTGACTGACTAAAGTCCCTTTCAGGGAGTGACATCAGGATCCGCAATTAAGAGTTATGCTTCAAGGATTTCAGAGTCACTTCATATAAGAAGGCAGCAATTGCCTGATAAAGAGGGATGCTCAGAGCTACAGGGGATACGATTAACACTTGTAGTGAATCTATTTTTACAGGTCAGTCTTCTTGAAATATTAGGGTGCTTAAGGACAAGAGAGTACCTTGAGGGGCATGGAGGTTCTCTGACAATTATCCAGCGTCACTTGGGTACCTGCAGGTTACCAGAGTCACTTTGTGTAGACTCCTGTATATGGGAAAGGTGGATATGTCTTTCTCCAGCTTAGTACTCACAGCTCCAGGTTTGATCCTGGACTCAATGTGCACTGGGCATTGAGTAACTATACCTGTCCCAGTCTTTACTTTGTGTGGTCAAAGTACAGGAGACCTGTGTCTTATTTGTCACTGTCTCTGAGATGACTTTAAACTCGCAGCTTTCACATGTCAAAAAATTTCTACCTGGAAACCAGTTAGAAGGGTTGATAGAATCTGGTTCTTGATCTTCTACATTTACAGCTGATGAGGCCAGTATAACTTCTGATCTAACTGGGAGTAAAGTTTGGTTGACACAGCTCTTTGAAAAGTTTTCTTTAGCATTTCAAACATTCCTTCTAACCTAGAGGGTAGGAACTCTGCTGAAAAAGTCCAATGAAACAGTGGAGAAATTCTTCTAAATTTATTATCTCAAAAACTTTGGTCTTCCATCTCAGGATAATGAATAAGAATATTACTGAGAAGATTTACAGGCAAAATAGTGTCAGTGCTTCATAATGCTTAACTGACAAAATCATTATCTTGTCCTTGTTAGCAGATTAATTTTCACGTCATCCTTGGAGCATGATAAGAATCATTATCTACATTTTTCCGATTCAGAATGGTTAGCCCATATTTTCCACTATGATCCCTTACTTGCTTGCTTCATTTTTTGAGATACCAGATCTTGGTCTGTTTTAGAAAAGTTTACTTTCTACAACTGTTAAAATTTTGAGAAACTTCTTTCTGTGTATCCAAAACTTTTTGAAAATGAAATTGGTTAACATATTTAAGAAATTTATCTAATATGCCTTTCAGTATCATAGTTAAAGAATTAGCCATAAAAAGATGATAGAATTCTCTATGGAATGAATTTTAGGCCCAGCTGCTACAAACTGAACTTATCTTTTATAACTTTTGCAATGCAAAACATGAAAAAGATGCAGATTAAATTATTAAAGGAAATCTTAACATTTTCTCATTTAAAAGGAGAAGAGATGGTGACATATCACAAGTCTTCTTAAAGTATATCATAGAGCAGAATCTGCAATCTAAAAATTGCTGATGTTATACAGTCCACAATTTTAAAATTGCTGGTTTAGCCATCCTGTGGAAGTTCATGTATCAAATCTTATATGCACTAATTGCTCTTATGAAGAGGAAAATTGTGACCACAACATGTTAACATACAAATTAAAAAGATCAGTAAAAAGTAATACTTCAGATAGCTTTAGAATTCACATTCTAATTGTTCCTACATTTTCTGAAGTCTGATAAAGTCAAGATTTACATTTCTGAGAAGGCATTGTATCAAAAGATGTGACATTCCTTTGCAACAAACAAAGAAAATTACTATCCCTTGTTTATCCTGTGTCTTCACAGCCTCTAAATTTTAAGTAACAAGAAAATAATTGTTATCATATGACTCAATGTTGAAGCCAAAACATGCACTTTCTAAATTTGGTTTGGCTGGAAGATCCAGCTGGGAGCAGTGATAAGCACACAGTTCTGTTCGTGCTGCTCTCACGCCCTCTTAGTGCTTTGATTAAGCAGCCTGAGTACAATATATAAGCCTTTGCACAGAAGTCTGTATAACTTATTTGAAAGACTTCGCCTTTTCGGTTTTCCCTCACAGAAAGAAAGAAAAAAATTTCTTTTTCTTGTTTTCAGACTTGCAGTTGTACCTTATGCTGGCAAGATTGGTGGCTGTAGGGGATTTTGGGGGAGTTTTAGACAATGAGAAAGGGGAATACTAAGAAAAAAAGAGAAGGAAAACCTCAGTGATGACATTTCCATTTTTCTGCTCCTTCAGAAGAATAAAACTATGACAATGTGCATTAAAAGGAATATTAAGAGTGCAATTATGAATACACGTGGGTTACTGTGAAATCAATATTTTTTATTGTAATTGCAATACTTTGTTATAATTGTAGGCTGTTCTTAAAAAGTCAATCATAGTCTGCTAAAAAAAGCCAGCCTTGTGAGAGATGAGATTTTCTCCTACTCCAAGTGTGAAAGTCATCCAGTCTAGTTGCAGAGCATTTTCTCAGGACATGTCGGTGTGGTACTATAATTATGGCAAGGTATGACATGACTGGGAGGCCTGTATAGAGAGACAAAGGTGTCAGCTGTGCTCCCTAACTGAGAAAAGGTAAGTGTGGGTGACAGCTACAGCAGGAATAGGTTTCAGCAGGTTTCACAAATCCCTTCAGTAGTTTGGGAAAGAAATAAAGACTCTTTCATAGACTACTCATTTCTAGTGTTGGGGTTGGGAATATGTCATCTTTTTTTGTCTTTCTTTTTTCTTTCAGAAAAGCTCTGTACAGTGTCTCACGAGCACCCCATGAAGAGACAGCTGCTGTTGCTGTTACAATTACATTTTGTTGTTGTCATTGTTGGTGTTCTTCATTTGATTCTTATTGAACGGAGCTGACAGTTTGATTTCGCTTGCTTTTTAAATGAAAAGCTTGTCCAATGTATTCCACAGGAGATACAGTTTAATGAATCTGAAGAACTGAAATTCCCCAGTCTTTACTGTCATGAGTACTTCACATCTAATCTGTAGAAGTAGGCTGTAAAGAAAGGAGAATAAACAAAGAGAATGGTGTATGAATTCAGAGACTGATCTGATTAATTTTCACTTTGAGGAATGCTGTGGCCATGGAGACCTCTCTGAAGGAACAGGAAATCACATTAATGAAAACAAGTACAAGGGAAAGACCACATTCTTATGGGTACAAATCACAAAATTTTCACTGATTTAAGTTTCAGCATGATATTCCTTTGTTAGCCAAGGGTAGTTTCTGTGATCCAGGAATAAACCAAAGAGAGTTTTGAACAGGGTAGAAAGAGAAACTATTTCCCCATCAGGACAGTGAGACAGCAGAACAGGTTGCCCTGAAAGTCTGCCCCATCTCTCTCTCTGAATAGTTTCAAGCTCCAACTTGTCCAAGTCCTGAGCAGTCTGAACTGGCACCAGACCTGGCCATGCTTTGGGTGAGGGTTGAAGTAAAGACCTTCTGTGGCCCTTCACAGCTTTAATGGTTCTATGATTTCTCAATAAAATTGTTACCAGAGGTTTATCAGCAGCCATCTTTAGTAATGGTTTTACAGGTATTCATAAGGTCACAGGAAATATCTCACTAAAGAGTTTTTCAGCATGAATTGGAAATCTTAGTATTTCTTCTTTTGCCATTTCCAATAATTAACGATCATGTTGGTTCTATTGGAACTTAATGGATTTTTTTATAAATCATGGTAGTCTGCCATAGATCTTCATACTGATAGCTGGGCAAGGTACACAATGATGATCTGTATTGGTGGAAATTTGGTAACCAAGAGAAATTACATGAAATAGCTAAAAATTGACAAAGCAGACACTGGTATTGAAATTACCTAGATTAATTTGATAAGATAGAGTCAGTCTAAAAACAGACTTTGAGATATAGGTACAAAGTAGTTGAGAGGAAAAGTATTACAATAAAGCATTAAAAAGTTTTACTGGCTAATATTATTATTTATACTTCAAACACCTGTAAGCTAAAATTGCCTTGTTCGTAACTACTCACATTATTTCCTTTGTTTTTACTGTATTTAGGATGACACACAGCTTGTGCAGTGAAGATGTGTTGTACAGAACAGAGACAGAACAGAGTATCATTCTTTGCAGGTGAGATACAAACTCCTAACAGAGTCTGTAACAAGCCTCTGCCTGCCAACAGTTCTTCATTCTCCACTGGGAATTACTAGGTCTACTTTCTGATGTGGGTCTCCCATCTACCACCTGTTGAAGGACATCTTTACCTTCCCATGTGTAGTAGACACTGCAATCCTCTCTGGGCTCCTCAGGCATGAAGCATTGCTGTTCCTTGTAAAATGCCATAGCACACTATCATTCTGGCTGAACCCTGCAGCAATGATTCCACATGATATTGTTTAGTTCTTACTCTAGTCTTCTTCACAGGGCTATTCAACATGATAATGGCTTACATTTATCATTAGGAGCATTGTTTTCTGAACACTGAGGTAGAAATTAGAGCAATTTTCACTTGCATCTTACTTCTTTGCTGTCTTGGAGTGCCAACATGGTAGTTTCAGGCAGAGGCAAGTATTGGGAGCAAAAGAGGAAAGCCCAATTTACAATTGTATTATTCAGAATATCAGTATTTTGTGAGATAAAATGTATTCAAAAAATTACTTCATTATTTCTAGATCACAGACAAGGCCTGTAATAAGACCCGACACTGTTTCAGCTCATGATAGGAATCATTCAGTGACTGATGGTCCTTAGAAGTCAGAAGTAATAAATATGTGGTTTCATGGCACGCAAGTTAGAACCAGATAATGCATTCCAGATCTGCATCTTCCAGCCAATTTCATTAGAATCAGCTGCTCTCTTGGCTTTTGCTTTGGTCTCGGTTGGAGTCAGATATTCCATACCTCCTGATAAACCATAACTCATGAAACTCCTTTTTGTCCTTAACATAGGCTCTGCTTTGGTCTTGTTTGGTTTTGGTTGGAGTTTTTTTTTGTGGGGGTGGGGGTAGCTGGGGGAAGAGAATTGTGGGGTTTTGTTGAGGTTCGAGTTGTTGAGGTTGTTTCCCCACTGAGGTTAAGATAATAGCACACAACAATCAAAACCTTTTATTTTATGGAAAACAATATGCGTATCCACTATCTGTCCTTGCCATATGAGTCTAGTACATCTTGTGCTCAAAAATTTTTTGACAGTCAGTTTCTTCAATAGACATAGTTTGTATAGACTTATATTTATGACTCTTGTAGTTGATGAACATTTCTCTCTCTAGAGAGATGGAGCTTTGTATGTCAAACCTGTTGGGTCATTTGGCTCCAAAGATCATATCTATTGTGTCATTAGAATGGGGCAAGGTGCAGGGGCAAAGAAAAACACCCCAAATCACACAAAATCAAGTAAAAAAAATAACAATGTGCTGAGAAAATCTGGAACACATTCGGGCCTTGAGTCAATACAGCCACTGGGTGTCATTGTTTACTCCACTGTGTAACATTCATCTCTAAACACGAAATGCAGCTGATGTAGACAAGTAAGTCTTTTCAGTCATTGCCTGAAATCAGTGATCTATTAATTAACTAACTAATGGTAAAGACTTGTATTCTTGTTTTCTTTAAATAATATAATCACCTATATATTAAAAAGTCATTGATCTTATTTTGTCTTGTCCAATGTTTCCTAGACATTGAAATTTGTTTTTATAAACATCTCCATCATTTTTTTCTTTCTTTTTTATTTTTTTAAGCCAAGCAGCTCTTTTTATAAATATATTTAAGTTATTGAGGAAAAGAATGACACTAGATCAACGATACTGCAATATATAGTTCAGAGATCAGACATACTAAGATGCTGATGGTGGAAAAATTTATTCTTCATGTCCTTCATTTGGAAAAAACAATAAAGATTTGTCTCTATTACATGGTACTACAGGTTATTTTGAAATAAGATGAGTTATTATTCAATAGTCCAGCCAGATTTTTAGGTCAGCACAATGAACTGAACTGTGTTTATTTTCCCATCAATGAATCATGAATACAATACAACGTGGTTAGACTTTCAACTAGTGATTGCTGTATGTAATGTCAAACATGATTTTACTAAGTCTATGCTGAACTAGAAGTCCTGGGGAGCATCATGTCAATTAAATCAGCTTTCTTCCACTGTGCTCAACAGCTTTAATATCAGATGGATAAGACCAGCTCATAAATAGAAAGGATAATTCAGACTCTAGAGCCATTCCGTCTCTGCTCAGACAGCCAGTCTGACTGCCAATATTTAGTAGATCAAGTGTGAGTAGATTGGAGTACCTAGATTCTTCTGCCTGCTGCATGATATATTTGTAGCACAAATTGTGTGCTGTTCTGCATTAAATAGTCAACAGTTGCCAGTATTCGGTGCTTCATAACATCTGAAATGCACCTCATACTTGCAAAAATAAATAACTGCAGCATTTCAGGCCATTTGCTCATTTTAAGTGACAACTGTTGATTTTTTTATAGCTGTAAGAATATTTCATAGCTGTTTTATGTTGTTCTCAGAAGATAAATTTTCACAAAACAAAGGAAAGAGAAAATAGTTATGAGTAAAGAAAGCAAAGGAGAAATTGAAAACAGAAAGAAAAATATAAATTAACTAGAATTGATAATAAGAATAATATTTCTGTCTTTACTTGCTAAACTTATCAGTGCGTAAGTATTTTCTCATAATAAGTAAATGCCAATCCTTTGCTATACCTAAAGAAAAAGGGATGTGATAGACTAAGACGTCTTAAGAAATAAAGAAAAGACAAATTAGAACCCTCTTCTCCTGTCTGCCATTTTCGTGCTCCGTCTCCAGGACTGTGGTGTCTCCAAAGGCCAATGGCAAGTTGTCTCACTTGACAGAAACACTGTGAAAGGCTCACTAGCCCCGGAGGTCAACTAAAGAAACTGAGAGAACTTGAAGGGAAAGACCAAGCCAAGGAGAAATACAAGTCATAATTTCAAACTAAGGTATTAATTTATAAAAGATTTTGTGTCTGAGACAGTATTTTTGTCTATTCATTTTCCCATGAAAGTATTGGTCAATCTGCTTACGAAAACCCCTGCATTTTTAATTCATTTTGAATTATTTCTTCTGCAGAGGTTTTCCTTGAAGACACTCCCACCATTAAACCCTTCAATTTTTTTTCTTTCTCATTGGACTTGAGAGGATTCTTTTTAAATCAAACATCTAATTTATCTTTCTTTTACTTTTTAATTTTTAAATTTATTTGCATGTCTAATTAAATATGAAGATTGGGAAAATATATGTTTCCATTTCTTTTAGCCATATACTACATTGAAACATTTATGGTATCCCTCAATTTAGCTGGTTTTTGATACTGTTCTTTCATCTTTGATCATTTTCTGGAAGCAGTCCTTCACAAGAGTGGAAGATCCTTAAAGCTTAGGAACACTGAGTATGGACCATTTAGTGGTATTATAATATCATTGTCACTGGATATTAGAAGCTCTTTCCTGTTTCCCTGGATCTGTTGTTGTTTTGGGGTTTTTTTGTTTTGGTTTGGTTTTTTTTTCCAACAAATTGCTGTCAAAAGATAGTACTGACACAAGTTTAAGATGTGGAGTGGACATGTAATTAGTATGTACTCTATGTATGTACTTTGGTGGGCCAAAATAGAATTTGACAGTGCACTCTCAGGTAAATAAAAGTATTGAATGTGCAGCTGTAAGGAGGTCAGTACTACAAACTATCACATCTGCACAGTGTCTTGAATAGCTGTATTTTTTTAAAAGAAAACCTTTGGAAAGCCAAAATCACACATTCACAAACACGCGTATCTCATCAAAATAAAAACAGAAAAATGGCTGTTGCTAGAGGAATGCTGAAATTCAATTTCATGGCATAAGTTCATGCTCACTGCTTTCCAGATCACATTAGCAAAAAGCAAAAATATTATTTTGTGCAATTATTGTACTCTTCAGTCAGAAAGATTATCTCAGAGGTAAGCAGAATATTTGACCTGTCCTCATCAGATAGACATGTTCAGTCATCTCTGACTTATTGTTTTATCAAATGAAAAGACTCCAAGTGCTTTCAACAGCATCTGACCTGGAAACACTAGGTGGACAGTGCTGCATTTCATCTATTAGACTGAGCTTCCAAAGAGTTGTTTAGTGTCAGTATGGACTAAGGATCCATATAAACGTCTCCAGCAATCCCTCAGTGGAATTTTCATTTTACTCCCAGACATTAAAACAACTGATGTTGGGCAAAGAACAACAGCCATTAATGCACGTCATTTACTACCTAACAAATAAAGGTACAACATAGCCTACATCCTTTGAACAAAAGCAAAAGCTTTTGTAGAGCCTTGCACCATCTTTGTGCACTGCTGCTGCACCCTGAGCATATCAATACAAACAGTTAAATGTTGTTTTCTTTAGTTTTTCACTTATCAGTTCATTTAAAAATGCAGAGTACTTCCTCCTTCCTTTCATTTCTTCCTTCTAATACACTGCTTTTTTTAATATATATATATATACCCTCTCTGTGGTGTTATCTCCAATGGTAACAATATTAGATATTATACATTTGTTGGCATGGTAACTAATAATTAAACTGCTATAGCTGTTGTTGCCACAACGCTTCTTTTCCTGCAAAAGGGCAAGTCTGAGAAACCATCAAGTAAAATTATTAAATCCTGATTTACCTTTTAAGATAGAAATACAAAACTTTAAAATTAGGAATTTAAGGCAAGGTCATACTGGCCTACTGCTTTGACTTTCTGTTCTGCAACATGTTGAGGTTGCAATAATTGCATTACAATTGACTTCAGAGTGAAAAGGACATGCAATAAACACTGGAACTGAGGAAATATAAGAATAACTTTCAATGAAAATTTATGGTAAGGACAGTTGGTTCCACCACTTGCACAAAAGTGATTCTGAGAAACATAAGTACTGTAAATGATTCTTCCACTGTACTCTTGGAAAAATACATTTTGTGAATATTTTGATTCTCTGAGTTTCTTAATGCAAATAGATACTCTCAAGCAATGAGAAAACAGAGGATCTGACAGACCTTCAATAAAAATAAAACCACTATTGTTTTGAAAACAATGAAAGGAATTTGCTATTTAAAAAAAAAAAAACTAAAAATATCACAGAGTTACAGACTGGTGGCCTAAGTTATCTGTAAACTCTTAAGCTTAATGGAAATGGTAGGTCTTCACTTAAAAAAAAATTACACTGATGACCAACAAAATGCTTGCATAATCTTCTCTAAAAGCCCCACGTATTTGGCATTTATGCACATGTTCAAGGTCAATAAGTGCTTATATCACAGATTTCCTGATTATATGCTGATTTCCTTCTAATATCCATAATGTTCTTATGAAATATATCAGTAGAAGCCAACATTTATCATTTACATCATCTGTTCAAAACAGATGCAAATAAAAAAGCAAATTCTATTAGAGCACCATAAGTGCTTTTTAAACAGTAGAAATGCTTAGATGTAGAACAGCATTTGGTGTACATTAAGGGGTAGCTAGATAGCAAAATGCAGCTTCATCCCCATACAGTGTACAATAGTAAGTTACTGCTTTAATTGCATTCTATTTTATTCAAATACACATGTTGTAATTAATTTTATCTAAGTGTATGTGTTGTATGACTGTAGAGTAACAAACAGTGTGATGCTGCTCCAACCACAGACTACAAAATGCAGAGCTTTATTTGATGGTGGTGTAGTTGAAGATTATAAAGGATAAAAGGATGACCTTTCTTATCAAGCTTTCTAGCATGAAATCACACAGATTTAACCCATATTTTTACTTGTATAGGAACAACAGTGGAAGAAAACTGTAAACTAAAATAAAAGAAAATGTTGCCTTGTGCATGTGACAGGAATTCATCTCTTTTGATAACAAGCACTTGACTCACTGCATAACTATATTTAAAAATATCTATATGATTTGATGACTGAATAACACTTGCAATAACAGGTTATAAGAATCTAGTCTCATACTCTGTTATATATAATGGTCACCTCCTGAGAGCAGGGAAGAAATCTTTCTCTATGCACAGTATTTCACTTGCCATAGCTTGTCTAAAAGCTTGTCTTCTGTAGCACCAGGAACATTTACATCTTTCTAAGGCAGTAGGTGTGAGGCATTGCCATCAGTGAGTAATGACTCAGACATGATATTATGAGATACATTGGACATGATGGAACAGTGAAAGGCATATTACAATTTTTTAAAAAAAATCTTTTGGTCTCCTTTATTTTAACATGATTTTACAGCATTTAAAATATCATAATTTTTCTCCTTAGTCATAGAGCATTAATTTTCCACTCTTCTAACATCATTCCCACCAGCCATATTAAGTTTTTGAGTGAACGGAAATGAAAGGAGTCTATCAGTGTCAGGAGAAATGGGGGATGGTGGTTAGACAAAGCACTGCCTGCCTTTGGCACATGACTCAGGTTCTCCTGGAGATCTACTGCATGTGACAAGTGGCCTGAGATGAAAAATGAAAATGAGTCCTTTTAGTATTCTAACATTTCACATAGCAAAGCTTGAAGAAAATGTGGAACTTGAAACCTGAAGCAGAGTTATGCAGCTCAACTCTTAATTTTGGCACCCTTGATTCTTTCAGTGTCAGAAAATGACACTTGTATTAGAATATGGAACATTGTTTAAGAGCAATTCTACTGTCAGAGAATAGTATGTTCTTTTTTAACCATTCTGTGGAGAACATCTTTTCATTGAATTTAATTTACTGAGTTGAATAACAAGTAATATATAGCTCGGTCTAGGTACAGACACTATAAGAAATCACTCAACATAAAAAGCTAAAATTAATTTATCTCAGATTAAATATGTGAAAAAACTATTATTGGTGGAAGACTTCTTATATTGTGTTAACACCCTATTTATTTTTCTGTCCCTGTCTTGGCTCTACTCAAAAGAAATGTAAGTAGTTACACAGGGTTGCAGCATCCTCTGAGTGTGATTTCTATGTGTCCTTAGTTTACATGACTGTCCTGAAAATCCAGGAAATGTAGCAGCTGCTCCTAGGAAATACTGCTTATACCTCTTCTTTTCTCTTGCTAGGAAAATGAGTGCCAAACTGATTCTCCCAAGCATTGTCTCACCATTCAACCTTAGTGCAGACAAATGTAGAGCTGGAAGTGTTAGCAAGTGTTGAGTTTTTCTTCCATGTTGATTATATGTATGCTAAAGAAAAATGAGCTGCACAGGTGTCATAAATACACAGTTTAAAGACCACAGTGTCAGGGAGATTCCTGTCTTTCCATGAAGACAACTTCAGAAAAAAAATCTGTACTGTTGATCAAAGGAACCTGGACAATAGACAGTCTATGTCTACCTTTCCACTCAGGACTCAGGAGTCATCTAACCACCATAACCAATAAACACTTCTCATCACTTAGAGTCTCTGAGACACTGTTAGAGGGGACATGAGGTGAAGGAGTGACCTATGCTGTTCTGAAGTAGCAGTAGGAGACTACAAGTGATATGCTATATTTCAACCAACAGCTTTATCTGTCCTAAAGTTACTGAACCTCAAACACAAATAAGGCACCTATTGATTACATTTGCATGTCACTTACAGCATGTCTAAATAGAACTTAAGCTGACTGAGACAAATGTTTTAACATACAGAGTATTCTGGGAAGGTCCAGCCTCATAATATAACAATGATTCAGTACTTCATCTCACAGGAGGCAGTTTGCTACACCTTAAGAGAATCCTTCTGACAGTTTAAAAGGGTGCTCCTTCTCACATTTTCCTTGCTGCCAGGATAAAAGGCAAAAAAGGAGACTGCTCTCCTTGTTTCATGTCAGTCTTTGGGTATGGCTTCATCTTTTCACAGAAAGAGTGTAATTTAAAGCAACTCCTACTATGTTCTAACAATGTCAAGGCCACTGTAAACTGAGCAACAGTATGCAACAGAAGTAACACAGCAAAATATGAGCTTTAAGCAATTTTATGAAGTATGACTTGAACCCAACTTATGTGTAATTTTCGGTACTGTGATTGCTTATTGCTATTAATCTATAAAAAAAATGTGCCAAAAGTCTGTATGAGGTGCTGCGGGTTGGATCATGTATCTAAATGTGTATCATAGAATCCTATAGGCACAATAGTTCAGGAAAAGCTGCATTCAGCTCCATCCATATGGTCAGCCAAGTGTAACATGTAACAAAGATAAAAGCCTGTTACCTGCAGCTGCTCATGCCAAATCCCACCTAGCTCTACAGTCCCTGTTCTGTGTGACTTTAAGCATGGAAAGCTGTATGCACCAGCACTGTTGGGCTACATTTTGCTCCTGTTCCCATGATTCTAGTCAGGAAGAGGAGATACACTGATTTCTTTTCATAGCTTCCTAGAATCCTGCCTCCTTTCTGCTTTTATGGTACAGCCTGCCTTTTTTCCTACTTTGTTCCTGCTGCAGACCTCTGTGACAGTGCTTGCCCTCCTGTGTTGCTGTGCCTATTACTTGTGAACACCCTTGAATTAATATCCAATGCCTTTTTTCTGACTCTTCCATGTCTAACACTGCCAGACAGTTCATCACCAGTAAGAGACTTTGAAGGAAAGTATTACATGTTCTAGTGCAGATTGGCTTACAGTTGCAAAAAGTAAATGGGTTTATCTAAAAGACATATTTCTTTTCTTATATGCTGCTCTATCAAAGGCTCATTCTCAGCATAAAAACGTAGTATGTCAAGAAACAGATTTTCTTGAGCATTGAAAATGAAAAATTGCCTTTATTTGAGAGCTCGGAAGAAACTACATTAGAGGACTCCAACTGCTCTAGTATTACCAGGAAGAAAAAACCAAAACAGTTATACTGGGGAAAGTAAACAAATGCAACTGTCTTTCATTAAAGTTTTTTCCAATATCTTTTTGATTGATTTAGATATTCAGTTGTGTTTGAATGCTATTTTAATAATATCCTTTTAAGAGGCTGAAGAGCTAATGTGCAGGTACCAAAAAAAGGTATTTCTGGCACAGCCACTTAAGAAGTTATTCACAGAATCTAATTTTAAGCACCTGATTTGCAGTCCTAAATAGAGAACCAGTCTTCTTATTCCTCCCCTGTTCAATGCAGGAAGGAAATCCCTCTTGAAGGCAATTCAGAATGGCTACACTGAAAGGATCTCCATCTCTATAATAAACACAGACTAAAAGTATCCTACTGACTTCATGCACTGTGCAAAGCAGACATTTAAAGTTTATCCACTTTCAGCTGACACCTTCATTTTCAAGTATTTCTTTTATATCTGTACATTAGTACATTAGTATTTTGTGCCACTAAGATCTTTTAGATGTATCTCACCATTGTGTCAGCAAAACTTGTAGTTTATTTGTATAAACTATACTATAAATATATATGACACATTTAAATGTATCCAGATTGGAAAACGTGACTGGTAGTGCAGTTTAGTAGTCTCTCTATATGTCTTCATGCATCTTAAGCCAATAACAAAATGCATCCCATCTGTGACCAATACTTGACTTTCCTTTTTTATTTTAATGAAATTCCGCCCAACATAATAATTAGTACATTGAAAATTCATATTAATTTGTTGTCATATATGCTCATTGTATAATCTTCAACAAAATTTGATCTTGGATTAACCTGGCAGTTTACAAGCTAATAAGAACAGTTCTGTAAGTGAGAACACAGAAAAGCAAGCAAAATTGATTCATGTATGTCTGGAACGGCTAAAGGCTAACTAATGAACCAGAGTGAAAATTTTTAATTTCCTGAAGTATTTTTTGTCTTAAAACAGTTCTCATAAACAGTTTTTTTGGAATTCGGTGTTTTTCACACAAAGTAAAAAAACATAATTTACCTCGCTAGAATAGCAGAATTACATAGTGAGTCAGATTACACTTTTGAAATATATAAGGAAAATATTGGGTAAATCTAGGGGACAGCTGAACTAGCTTTTGAGTGCTTTGCTGGATGGGAGGCCATCATATATATTCTTACACAGAGAATAAGACTATATAACATAAATTTCTCTTTCCTTTTGTATCTGTCGCTCTCAACTTCTTTTCCATCTTTTCTTCCTCATGTTTTTTCTATAGTAACTGGAAAATATTCCAGTAAATCTCCTTAGAGTCACTCTCAAAGTGTCTTGAGATAAGACGAATCTCAAGCATAGAAGTCTATTTCTGAGTTACTGGCCTAGAGTGCTTTTAGATTCAAAGCGAACTTAATCACTTCTAGCTTCAAATCTTAGAATGGGAGTCTAAAACAAGGTGGATGGACTGTGTCTCAAAAAGACTGTTTCCTATAAGTCACTCTAAAGGCAACCAGCTTTCTGACAGGCCATCTTAGTCTTCCAGTATCACGAGAAACAAAGTACATTAACAAAATTTAGGTAGCTGTATTGTGCATATATCTGTGTGTGTTGGTCATCTTAGACTTCTTTTGTAAATAATAAATAGATAGTTTTGGAATGCAAAGTGTACACAATGATTTTATCGTTTCTAGCAGGTAGGTAAGATGCCTTTCTTGCTTTTTTTACCTCCATTACAAAAATCTGATATTTGATTGGGCTGGTACCTGCTGTTGTACTATCCTTATAACAATGTTGCAAAAATTCATTGTAAAAACTTGTTCTCTAAATTAACAAAATACTGTCTTAATCCTTGGGTTTGCAGTTTTTATGGGTTTAGCCAGGTAAGCCTAAATTTGAGCCTTAGAGTTCAGATTTGGGCCTGAAATTGTCAGCTGCCTTGAGCTGGGCTGGGCTAGCTGACAGCTGACTTCTTCTAGCCAATAGTATTGTATTCCACCCCATCTTACATCATCTCAATAGCAGTAAAGTCCAGTGTGTGGGTGTGGCTTGAGCAGTTTCACTTTGGCCGAAGTACAGAGAAAACACCGTGCTGTCCCAGGAGGGATGGACAGGCCCAAGCCCACAGCATCGGCTCACCATCATGTTATCTTAGGGAAGTAAAATGTTTGTTCTTAGTTCTTCTCTTTGCTTAAGTTTGTCTTTGAAGAATTGACTTTTTTTTAGAATTATTTGTAGTCAGAATGGTAAAATCTGTGTTTATTGGAGAGTAGGAAGTTATATATAACTTGTGTAAGTGTGTGTTATATTGTAGTTTTCTTTTAATTTTCTCTTTTCTGTATAAATACATGTAGTTAGTTTCAGCATAAACTAGTTTAGAGTGGTTTTTTCCCTCTCCTTCTTCTTCCCTTTTCCCTTAGCTAGTTAGGAGGAAAGAACATTTTCTCTGTACTTGGGCAGTTGGCATTTTGCCAGCTCAACCCAAGACAGCAGTGTCTGAAAAATTACTGCAGGCAGTTGAGCTTTTTTGAGAGGTTTCTTCTGGTAATCAGTTTTAATCAGTTTTAATCAGTTTTGGTTTCCAGTTTTCTTTTCAATTAATTTAAATGCAGGACATAGAGCTGTACATTGTAGCAGACAACTCATACCAAGATGAATTTCAATTAAAAAAAATCAGCAAAAGTTTATAACCAGTAAAGAATAATGCAATTGCCCAGTGAAATGGACAAAGGACCTGGAGACATGTAAGGTAATTATGATATAAAAGCTTTGCACAGACTTGTAGCAGATGAATGAACCATAAGCCCTGAATGTTGAGGGGCTCTCCATAAACATAAATATATTTACAGAACAATCTTGAAGGGGGGGAGGGAATCTTTACTTTTTCATAGACAAATAAAAAATATGTATCGAATATATTGAATTTGTTTGTAAAATAGGAAATTATTTTGGAAAGCATTCTGGAATCGTAGAAAAATTTAAGGTTGGAACTGACCTTTAAAGTTAATCATCCAGTCCAACCCCCTTGCCACATGTAGGGACATTTTCTGCTAGACCAGAGTGCTCAAAGCCTCATTCAACTTGATCTTGAATACTTCTAATGATGAGACATCCACAAAATTTCTGTGCAACCTGTTCCAGTGTGTCATCACATTCATTATAAACAAATTTTTCCTGATGTGCAATCCAAATCTCTTCTTTTTAAATTTGAATTTCTACCCCTTAGTCCATATTTTTAAGGTCTGGCAAAATGTATTTCTCTGGCTTTCCTATATTATCTATGTTTGCTACGTGTGGTCAACTTCTGCTTTTCCATAGGACAGTATTATTCCAATGTATAGAAACTGAATGGGGATAATGAATATGTGGTTTATTTTTACTGGAAGAGTAGTGCCACATACAGAAATTTCTGATGAAGAGTGTGTGTTGCATGGAACATATTTAAGGATATTATCAACACCTCATGTCCCAAATAATTTTTGAAAAATTATCCTTCATAAAGGCTGATAAGACAAATTCCCACTTCTTACAGCTCTGCTAAATTGTAGAAGAGAGCTGAGGAATTTATCTAAGAAAAACTGAAATCAGTCATTAAAGTTAAAAAACCCATAAGATCTTTCTATTTCTCACTGTTATCTTCTTTAAAAGTAATGAGACAAAGCTGACATGATTTTGTCCTTGATGGCAAGTGTTTTAAGACACAGTAAGAATCCTTGTTTTACATTCCTGAGCATGAAATCAGGACAGAATTTGAATTATTTGATTTTTCCTCCACATATATATTGGCTTATTGCAAAATAATTTCATTCAGGTTAAAATAAAGGATGATATAAAAGCTATCCCTCACTCAGGAAGACAGCTGTTGCTACAGATTGCATAAGGCAACAACAAAGAGAAGTTCAAGGTTTTGTGGAGGTTGGTGAATGACTATCCTTTACTTTTATGTTTTCTAAAAAATTGTTTCACTTACAAAAGTGAAATAACCCAAAAATGCATTGGTTAACATGGTAAGTAACTTGGCATAATATCTGACAGACACTTCAAAATTTTTTTTGTGTGAAGGTTGATTTGTGTTATCAGTTATTTGAAAAAATTACATGACTGCATGAAAAAGTACTCTATGCATGGTATGCTATGCAATACATACATGAAAATTGTTCTAAATTGTTCCAAATGAGGAAATTGTATTATTGCAATAATACACTCTTGGTGTTCTTTATTATGGTGATAAGTTTCATGATTATTGTGTACATAACATTAGACATTGGAATGTGCTGCCCAGGAAGGTGGTGGATTCACCAACCCTGGAGGGCTTTAAGAAGAGATTGGATGTGGCACTTAGTGCCACGATCTAGCAGTCAAAGTGGTGTTAGGTGAAAGGTTGGACTTGACAATCTCAGAGGTCTTTTCCAATCTAGTTGATTCTGTAATTCGGTGATGAAAAATATAAATGAAAATGCTGTAGATCTTCCTACTTTAATGGATTTTCATAACAAACTAGAGCTGTGACAAATCTCGTCTGAAAAACAGAAAATAAAGAAGGAAGATTAAAAATGTCACAAAACATAACATACAGCAAAATAGAAAAAGACCCCAAACAAATAAATGGAATTTAGTCTTCACACTTTTGAAAATACACTTCTGAAAAAAAAAAAAATCCTTAAACTGAGTCCGCAGTGAGCTGTGATTGATAAACATCTGCAAATTAGTCAAATAGTAGAATTACTATGCTGTTTAGTCTTTTAATCCTTGGATTTATTTCACAGACGTTTATATTACTTTCTGCCCTTGTATAACGTTAAGATCTCTGACAGTACGCTAGAGGCTTTTATGTACCTCGAAGAATAATTCAAGGTCAGGTATATATTTGGTCTGCACTTCGTTACCTAGAACATTTCTGCTGTAGCAGAGACAACAGAAATTAAACAGATATAACAAGAAAGGAAAAATACCTTGGACATAACAATGAGGGAGAAGAATGGGATGCAGTCAAATCAGCTTTATTACTGTCAGAATTATTATTTTTTTTAATAGATATAGTCACAGATTCTAAACTAATTTAAATTGGAATAGATGTAAATATATCTGGCACTTTAATTAATTATTTTACAAAATTAGTGATCTAAAATTCATGAAGTGCCCCATGTCCAGTTTATATTATTAACACAAGCCTTCAGGAATCAAGAAAACCATCAAAAGATGTTTTTCCTTGGTTTTCAGCTAAATTGAATCTCTTGCATTTTTAACTTTTACCTTTGATTCTTTCAAGACCTTAATTCAGCTGAGAATTTGATCATGGTATTTTTGGCTAGTAAACCTAATTATAGGCAGTTGGATATTGGGCTTGGGGTTTTCTTGTCAAGACAATGCATTACATTTTCCAATGATATTATAACAAATTACAAGATGCCTGAGGCATATATAAATCTGGTCTCATAATGTTACAATTTCTTTCTTGTAATCTCTGTGCAGGTTATGATGTAGTTGCACCTTAGTGGTGAGCACGTAACTTATGTCATGCCATTAAAAAACCCTTCTGAAAAGATGTTCAATGGTGCTATAACACATTCAAACCCTTCTCTTTCCTCTTTAATATTACTGGGTTACCAGTGGAAACAAAGTACTTATTTTCCCACTTTTTATATGATTAGAATTTAATTTGAGAAGACTATTTCAGAAAGGCTTATGTTGCATTTCTTGCACAAATTGTATTTTGGGACAGTACATAAAAATTTTGTCCATCAGTTTGCTTGATAAGAGTTGTTATTAACTGATAATTTTCTGAAGATAAAATTATGTTTCATTCTGAGTAAAATTTTCCTTATGCAGGGAATTGCAAAGCAAAATGCGACATGAGAAAACATAAGGAATTTCTTGATAATGGAAGCAAGCTAAACACATTACACATTCAGTAAATCTGAACATACAGATAAGGAAGTTAGAATCTGGTTCTGAAGCAAGAGTGATAGAAAAAAGGAGAAGAATATATTGATAAACCACAGTCATCTCTGCCTGATGTGATATATCACTGGATGTTTAGGCAATACAACCATGACAAAACTTACAGAACCCAATCCCACACTGAAATACTTCCTGTGAAGGGAAGCACCTTGGACAGTGCTAGGACATGAAGACCCCATGGACTCATCTGCAATGATGTGTTAATCATCACAAATAACTAATAGTGTTTCAGAAAAATAAATAATTTACTAAAGAAATTTGAAAGTTAGGGTTTACTGATAACTCATAGAAAACATTACATTTTCTCATTCATATGTCTATCCAAGACAAGAATTCACTGAGGATTTGTTGTTCTGCTGCTCTGGTTTTGAAATGGAATAACACAGTTGGCTGAAATTCAGAAAAACTGAGTTCTTGTGAACTTCCTCATAATGTAGAAACCAATGACTCGTTGCTTATTACTGCTTAGAATTTTGAACTCAGTTATGACAGGCCCATATCTATCTTAGAAGTTGCTTTTGCAGTGCTGTAGTTCAAAGATAAGATTTTAAAAATAAATCCTTCTAGGAATAATTACTCTCTCATTGCAACCAGTATTAAATTTTCTGTGATTTAAATAGAAAGGAAACTAGACTGATAATAAATGAGCATTTGATAATAATATTTCAGCTGATTGGCTCTCCGTTTGTACAGATTTAACCGTCAAGAGAACAAGACATCACATTTATCTCTGATCATTTCTAGAAAAAAAGAATATTGTGTTAAGAAGATATAGTCAACACTCTTTGAAGTCAATGTGGATTTTAACTGAATAAAGGCTGAAAGTCTGGTTGAGGAATGAAAAACAGATTGAAAAAAATATGGGAGGTTTCCATCTTCTATTTAATCCTTCACTCTATATTATACCCTTCACACTCTCACTAGTAATCCAGATGCCACTACATTCTGTAATGAAACCACACCTTACAAGCTATTTTTGCCTCTTATGTTTTTGCTTTTTGTTTGTTTGTTTGCTTGTTTGTTTGGGGTTTTTTCCATTTCATATACTTTAGGACCTGTAATAAAGGGGACATTTTTTTATTCTTTACTTGAGTCTATGGAATTCTAGCTATGTATTCAAACACTAAAAATATGTTAAATTCTGGAACTAAAGAGTTCTTAACCTACTGGTGCAAGTACCTTCATTTTGCAGACATTCAAATGTATTTTTTTACTTTCCATGTCCTGTTCTTTCCATGATGTGATAAGGAGCTATGCCTACCCCATTTGAAAACATTTTCATAACCTCTTTGAGCTAAGAAGGGTATTCAAAAATCCAGTTTCCATTTTTCATATGCATATTCTTATGTAATATGTAATAGCTTTTTTTGTAGACTTCCCTATATCTTAAGTTGCTTTGATCTGGGTGGGGTTTTTGTTGTTTTTTTCCCCCTTCTCTAATCCTTAATTCATTAAGAAATTACAAATGTTACTCACATATCTCTTGGCTGTTGTTTTTGTAGGCTGAAGAAAGCATGTGCTTTTAATTCCCTGCTCTAAATTAGAATTTTCATCCCCTTTATCACTCAAGTAATCCTTCCTTCTTTATTCCCACATTCCATCCATTTGTTTTCTTAAATATGAATAGAAAAATATGTGTGCTATTTATGTTATCTTTTCAATAGTATGTATGCTTACTTTTTATTAGAGAAAGTCTCTGCCACTTCTTCAGAAGTGTCTTTTTTCAGATTTGTATTATCGTGGGAATACACAGTTTTCTATTGATCAACTACTGCAACTACTTAGTTTTTTATTCAATTTTTCTGCAACAAGAAAAAAAAATTCTGTGTGCAACTTTTCATTATGTGTTACAGATTTTCAGCTTGTATATCTCAGTCTGATTATAAAATCATATCATGGATTGGGAGCTACCTTAGAGATCATCTAGTTCCAATCCCTCTGGCAGGACCCCTTTCCCTAGATCAGGTTGCTCAAAGCCTCATCCAACCTGGCCTTGAACACTGCCAGAGAGGGAGACCCTACAGCTTCTCTGGACAGCCTGCTCCCATGCCTCACTGTCCTCTAAGAATTACCTTCTAATATCTAATCTAAACTTGCCCTCCTTTCGTTTGAAACCTTTCCCTCCTGCCCTATTGCAACACGTCCTTTTAAAAAGTCCCTCTCCAGCTCTCTTGTAGGTTTCCTTTAGGTACTGTGAGGCTGTTAAGGTCTCTCAGGAACTTTCTGTTCTCCAGGCTGAACAATCACAGCTCTCTCAGCCTGTCTCCATAGGAGAATGTAAGGTGCTGCTCAGCAGAATTCTTAGTGGGTTTTTTTAGTAGCTTCCAACAAAATATGTTACCAGTCCAGTGATCCTGTATTAATTTATACATCTAATTAACTGTAATGAATGCAAGACCCTCGCATGTGTAAATACATCCAATTCTTTATGGCTTGTGTGTTTCGTAGTGCATAAGCTTCTTGATGCCAATCTCAATCAATCACTGATGTGTATATATGCATAACAATTTACTATATATTTGACTTGGGGGTTTATTCAGGATTTTCTGGATTTGACTTTCAGTTATGCAATGTATTCATTGAGTTTGTGTCGTGCAAGGCAGAATTTTTAGGGTAATGCCCATAAAGGTACAAACTGTCTAACTGAAAAAAAAATAACATCAATCTGCTGATCAGAATTTTGGTTTTACTATACCCATTAATCCTTGAATTTCTTGGAAATATACTCCAAGGACTCTGTCAATTTAGCATTCTGACATAGCAGTTAATATTGCACAGAGAATGGTTTGTTAAAACAAGTTTTTTCTTCTCAGTAGCATTTTAGTCTTTGTTCCAGATTTGCCTTAATTTCTGACATATTATTTGTCCCCCACTATAACCTAGTGAAGTACAATAAACCAAAATTCTTAGCACTTTGTAGGATAAATATTATTGCCAGGATATTGTTATACATATTCCTTATAGCTGGGGGCCTTCATTCCAATTTTCACTCCACTCAAGAGATCTCACTTAGATCTAATTTTTTACTTCGGTTGGGAATATTATCAGCAAAACCCAATGAGTATATTTGTAACGAAAGCACACACTGTGCTGGGTGAGAAATGACATAATGCAAATAAATCTGTTGTCTTCAAAATAGCCGTAATATCTGAAAATCAGCCTCGAAGTCATTGTGGTTTTGATATTCTTGCTGTTGATGTTAAGGGAGTTTTATTTTCTGAAGCTTAGTGAATATAATAAATACTGCCAGAAAAGATTTTGACAAATGGTTTTCATTACAAAAGTTTGAATGAAAAGTAAGCAAATACAGTGAAGAGTGAAATTAATGGAAAAAAGATTATGCTCTCTGGTAGCCACAAAACTTATTTCTAATCTTCTTTTTCAGTCAAAGAAAATTAATTGTCCTAAATTTTGAAATTTGAAACAGGTGTAAATCCTATAGGCAGTATATACACTGTAAGCAAGGTAAAATATATACTCTTGTTTATTTTTGCCATATTTAGAATTATCATATCACAGGATAATTCATGTTGTAAGGGACTTCAAGACTTTTTCAGTCCAACCCCCTGCCTGAAAGAGGGTTGGTCTAGCCAGGCCTTTAAACCCACCAAGGACAGAGACAAAACACCCTCTCAGGGTAATCTGCTCTGCTGCCTCATTGTCCCCATATGAAAATAGAATCTTCTTATACTTAGTCTGAACCTCCCGCAAATCCATTGTCTTTCATGGTTCTCCTGTGCACCACTATGCCAAGACTACCTCAATCTCTTTGATGACCTCTTGTAGGTGCTGTGAGCCTGTTTGGTGCATTGGAAGCTATCCATTCTGCAGCTTAACCCAGCTATGCTCTGCCAGTACCTCCCCATAGGGCACCACCTTGGGGGTCCTCCACAGACCTTTCTACCATTTATCTACGTCTTTGCTTTCCCAAAACTTGATGGAGTCTCAAAATATGGTCTGACAAATACCAGGTAAAGGTTTGACCATCCTGTCTTTCAATCTACAGAATATGCCTCTGTTTATATAGCTTAGGAGCTGTCCACCACCTTTCCTGTTAGGGCACACCATGCAGTCATGTTTGGCTCACTGCCCATTACCTTCCACTAGAACAGATTGCTCAAAACTCTTGAACACTTCCAGGGATGGGGTAACTTGTTGAAGGGAACACTGCATAAATTGGGTCTCCAGATTTCAAATTACTAATGGCATTTTTAATTCATAGCACGTGGTAAATGTTCTGGTATTGATAGAAGAGAAAATGGGCTCACGTTGAAATGCAGAAATTTCCATTTCCTTACTCTGAACTTTGTCACCCTCACACACCTGTCATTTCCTGAGACCTACTTTGTTTGCATCTCTGATAAGACGCTGCAACTGACCCTGGGGTCTAGATTAGATCAGGAGGACGGAGCACAGACTAGACTAAGCTAGACTAGAATATTTCAGTTGAAGGGCACCAAAAACTATCCACTAGTCCAATTGCCTGAACAATTGAGGACTGACCAAGATAAAGCCCATTATTTAGGACATTTTCCAAATGCCTCCTAAACACTAACAGGCTCAAGGCATCACTGGTTTCCTCTGATCCAGAGGTAGTCTTTTTTCTTCAGTAGACAAGTCTTTTATCTATCTGGATCTTGTATCTATCTGGATGTATTAATCTATCTACACTTGTACCTATTTGCATGTATTCCAAAATTCCAACCTTTCCTCCCTTCTCTATAAAAATAAAATATTATAATATATTTAATCATCATAGTCTTATTGAGTAATAAGTTTGATAACTGATAACTTTAATCATACCCATAATGTGGGGGATTAATTCCATCTGTAGAAAGCAATATGCATTTGTAAGCCTATACAAACTTTTTATTAAGATAAGTTTTTGAAAAAGTCATAATAATTTCAGTGTTGTCTTGAAAAAAAAGCAGTTCTTACATTTCATCAAAAGAACAATTATTCACCCAGAGTGTATATAGCTTTTGAACTGACTTTGAGTGTTTCACATTCTTTTGTTAGTTGTAGAAGACAAAGAAAACCTAGGTATGTTACTGTACCTGTTTTGTTGGCATTTTGACAATATATACCAAACTACAGATGTTCTTAAACACTTTTTGTGCACAAACATATGCTATAAAAAGGACAGCACATGAAGGATTCAATTTATTTTCCTCCACTTATTTATGTCTTCTTTTAAAAAAAAATCTATGCAAGTGAGCCTTAAATGCTCTCTTGTTATATAAAAGCAAAATCCCATCAGCTTCTTAAATTTGAAGGATTAATGTTTGTGCAATTTGTTTTTTTTTTCCTGTCAGAATATGATAGGTAAGTTATCACTTCATTGTTCATGCCACATTAGAAAAGACAGTTGTGTGAAATTATTGGATTCAGATGTGCATATGTTCTCCTGAGCTTCTAATTGCCCATAATATCATGTTAATAATAGATACCTGTATCTTCATACTGGATAATGTCAACCAATAAAGATTCAAATTCTGTAGGCAACCTTATTTATGTATACCCTGCTTATTCTGCTGAATATGTGTAACAAGATGGAAAAGTAACCATAATTGCAAATTGTGGTGGGTTGACCCCAATCAGCTGGCAAATACCCACAAGGTCCCTCACAAAGTCTCCCATAAGATGGAAAAAATGAAGTGAAGTGAAAAGACATGTGAATTGAAATAACAACAGTTTTATAGGAAAGCGAAAGCTGCCCACACAAACAATACAAAAACACAAATTTGTTCACTATGTTCTATCAGCAGGTAATGTGCATCCACTTCCCAGCAACCCAGGCCTCATCACATGTAACTGTTGTTTAAGAAGACAGATGCTGTAACCAAAGATGTTCTTTCTCCTTCCTCCTTTCCCTGAGCTTCTATTGATGAGTGTGACTTCACAAAACAGAGAATATCCCTTTAGTCAGTTTGGGTCAGATGGCTCAGCTGTGTCCAAACCCAACCACAACTTCCTTGGGGCAGGAGTAAAAAGCTAAAGCTTTCATACTATACACCATTCATCAATAGCTAAACACTGGTGTGTTATCAACACTGTCTTAGCTACCAATGCATGGCATTGCACCATGTGGGCTGCTAAGGATGAAAGTAGCTCCATCTAAGCCACATCCCTTACACATGTATTCAAGGGACAAAAAGAAAATAGAAAAAGAGGATTATGTTTATGCCTTTGTCCTAGTTTTGGCCAGGTCACAGTTAATTTATTTGTGGTAGCAGTGAGGGGGTAGAGCTTGGAGCCACGAGGGTACACCTAGGCTGTTATTCTACACCACCCACATCACTGCCGGGGATCAGAAATAAGGAATTCTCTGTGGCTTCAGGTGGAAAAAAAGAAGACACATAGACACTCTACTGCTATTTTTGTTCCTTTTTTTCCATGTGAGAAAGCAGCAAATAGAGCAGTGAGGTGGTTCTGGTCCAGCCAGAGAGTGTGTGCAGCAGTGTTTTTTGTTGTCTCAGTGTGGAGTAATGGAGAGGGTTAAAAGTTAAAGGAGAATTACAGAGAACCAGCTGCTGCTTCCCGGATGAAGCTCAGTCAGGAAGACCCACAAAGATTCCCCAAACACTGATAAGTACCCATTATGGAGGATGAAGCAGAGAGAAAAGTGATGTGAAGGCACTTCAGCCTCCCTCCACAAACATTCTACAGGAAGGGGAACATGGTGACACTTTGACAGCACCAAATCTGTCCATCAAGAAAGACAGAAGCCAAGAACAAATACCCAGTTAAGCACTTAAGACTAGATTCACTCAAGTTTCACCTAAACCCCAAAAAATAGTATAAAAGGAAGTTGGAAATGGAGGAAAATCAGAGGAAGATTTCCACCAAAACTGATGGATCAGTTGAAGGACTGAATCTGTCTTCCCACCCCCATGCAGGGACACCTATGATAAGAAACCTATGCTTTGCTCACTGACTATTGCTTTTAAGGCAAGCTTGCTTTTACTCCATAACATATTAGTAGATTGTTTTGCATTAGAGTTTGTGCTTATGCTTGCTTCGTGCTATTATTAGATGTTTTAAATACGTGTTTTCAGCTAGGCCCTATCATCAATGATCACGAACTTTGTAAACTTGTCACAATTGATATTAATAAAGTGTTATTCCGTAAACTGTTAGAGTCAGTGCTTTATAAGGTGCTGACAGTTTGCCAGTGGTGGAATAGCACATGGGAAGACCTTTTGAGAGGTCTCCCTTATGCTGTCGCATGTCAGTCTCTGAAAAAGTGCAACCGCATTACCCCGATCTTGTGAATCTGTCCAGTGAAGAGTTCCCTTGCAGGACACCTGACTGACTCGGTTGGATATACATAGTCTTATTTTCTATGAGGCACTAATAGACAAATAAATCTCTGTGGGTTGAGGAAATCGGGCATATGACCCTCCTTTCACATGACAGTGAAGTTTGGGGCGAAAATGAAGGCATGGATGTTTTTCTCCACCATTTTTCTTCGTTGACTCAGGAGTCATATGGCACTGGCTGCACTAGCATCTGGTCGGTTGGACTCTATGAGCATTTTGCAAGCAATCATCCTCTTTTTATATAGTGTTGTCATTAGTATTGTGGATATTACTGTTTGTTTTCCTACCTCATTGTTGTTTTCCAGTAAATTGTTATCTCATCCCACAATCTCAGCCTTTTGTCTCTCACTCACCAGGGAGGGGCTGCAGGGAGGGGAGTGGCTTCACAGGGCTTAATTTCCAGCTGGGTTTAAACCTAGGCAGATTTTCCACTTTATCCTTCACTATAAAATGTCTACCCTTCTCTGGAAAAAAAAAAAACACCAACATCCGTGACATAAAATTTAAAAAAAAAAATAAATTTTGCTAGTCATAACTTCCAGTATACATAATACATTACCAAAGTTACAGACTTTCAGGCAAGAAAGTGCAGCTAGCCATCATATCTGTCCTACTTGGCTTTCATGCCAATACATTTTAATTTAATAATCAATAGGAAAGCTAGATAGACAACTGCTGTAGAAAGATCAATTTCTAATTCAAGTTCTATTTAGGTAGACAGCTACAGCCAATATATATATATATTTAGAAAGAAAATCTACAGACACTAAGTTTTATCTGTTCTCTGTTTTAGAGCACAGAAACAAGAGTCTATGAGCACGTTTGGTCTAGAGTTCTTTTGTCCAGAATTAGATGGGTTGTTGCTGGTACTGACTGTCATTTATCACAATACTAACACCCTTTTTTTTGTTGTTGTTAAATACCTGATACACTTCCAGGAATTGTGGAAATAATAATTTTATTTCTGAATAAAATTATAAAAAACTGTAACTCCTAAATTCAGGAAATTATGTTTATGCAGCAATTAAATTAATAATCTTCTATAATGTCAGTATCTTCTGAAAAAAAAGAATAAATCTAAAAATCAAAATGATCATTTGTATTTTACCTTCCAATTGCATGTTAGTTTGAATGCTGTGCAATTCTTATCCCAAAGATAATTTGAAATGCTCCACCCCTACAGCAACAAACCTTCCCAAGGAGTCTCCTGCTGTATTCAGACATACTGCAAAATGGTCTTTCTTTCTAGAAAATCACATCAAATTGACCACTAAAACCTTTCAAGATATTTTGAAGACAAAACAACCTCTTTATTGTTATCCTGTCTTGTTTTCTGTTTCAGAGTCAAAGGAAAACTGTTACTAGCAAGTGAAGGTACAGCACTTGACATTTTATCATGCAGAGTAATATGATTGCAGGGAGACTGCAATGGAAATGACCTTTACAGCATATTTCTTGAGGTATTCCCTTGAACAGCTAAAATGATAGAACATTGGCAGTCAACCCTAAAATCAAATGGAATCCATTGAACATAGGGACTGAAATAAGACCAGAGAACCAGGGAAAATTACTCAATAGATGGTTTTAGTCTCAAGCTTGTAGACAGTAACTTGAGATGGCAGGTGAACTGGTGTGAATAAAAACACAGACTCATCCTTAAACTTTCTTCTAAGGCTTAAACCAAAATACTATTAAAAATCTGAACCACCACTTTGGGAAATCCTTCAGAGATAGCACCTTTTAACTGACTCATTGGTTTTGTGCATGTGTACAAATGCATACATAGATACAAAGCTTTTATTTTCACAATAACGATGCAGATTTGTTTGCATTTTAATAACACAGTTCTGCTGTTAGCCTTCAAGAGATGTAATCTGCATTACTGACATTATTGAAAAGTGATTTATTCTAATGTGAAAATATTTGTACATTATATAAATAATTACACTGACATGACTAGAAATATTTTTCTTGAACACTCTTAAAATTATTCTCTCTCTAGGAATAAACCATACTCGTCATCTCATTTACTTTTGTGCTGATGCCATAGTACTTACTATAAGAAAAGAAATACAGAAAAAAAGTGAAACAATATAAAACAGAATATGGTGTAAATCATATTGAGTGTATTTGGTGTAGATGCTGGTGCATTGGCAAGTAGGTCAGGTCTGCAGGCATGTCGTCTGTGAGACAGGACCAGGGACCGCCCAATGCTGGACCCAGTTGTTTACAGATGGCTCAAAACCAGACCCACGGCAGGACACAGAAGAGTTCTGTCCTTGTGCCAGCTCTTCCTGCACCTCTGGGTCTGAGTAGACATGTCTGGAGTGAAGGAGTGAGCTGGAGTCTGACTAGAGCGAAGGAAAGCTGATGTTTTAATGTTTGCCTTTGTTTCTCACTATCTGGACCTGTTTCCCTAAGAAAAATCTGCTTTACCCTTGGTGACAACTAGTAAGCAATGTCCCTGTCTTTATCTCAAACCACTTGCTTTCTAATTCTTGGGGTTTGTTCCATTTCTCTTCCCTCATTCTGCTGAGGAGGGGAAATAAGTGAGCAGCTGGGTGAACAATTAACAGTTAGCCAAGGTTATCACAATAAGAAAATGTGTTACCATTATGAAAAAAAAAATCAACAGCCTTGACGAGAATTCATAAAAAGCAATGTGACTGGTTTCCAGATCTTTGAGCAACATGAACAGTATGCTTATTTCCAGTTTCTTCTGATCTTCTCGCATACATCCATCTTTTGGGTGTAGCTGAAAGATATATATGGTGGGAGCTTATGTATTTTTATCTCCAACTTTTTCCATGTCTGCTCTGTCAATTGTCTGCTTGATTTTTCCTATTCAGTCTGTCTATTGCCAATTCCTATAAGCTCCAGAGGATGTTTGCATAGAACATTCTAACTCAATAAAATGTAACAATACTTGACAGAGTTTTGCTATGGTTTGACAATGGAAAGATTTGTTCCATTAAACCACAGGAAGATTTCACAGAAATTATCTTCCCTGAAGTCCATGATCAGCAGAAACAGATGGATACCAATATGAAAGGCACAGTATTGTAATCAGATTTCTACAGAACTTTTAACAATCTAAAGTGTAATGTCTGAGCTCAACTGATTCTCGGGACTCACCCAAAAATGCAAGTATATTTTAATAAAAATATAATGGTACTTTATATTTAGGGAGGAAATGCATGCTTTCTGTTGTTATGTTGAGACCTCTTTTAGAATAATAATTGGTATGTTGCAAATTAATCTTGATCTTTCAGACTCCTTTATATTGTTAACAGTTAATTGAACCAAATTCAAATATTATACTTAGTTCATCTGTTAATTTGACTTAAACTTGTGCAAAGACTTTTAAATTCTACATTTGTATCATTTTTTTCCTCTGCTGTTGAATTTTAAAAAAGAAATTTTTGAACATATCAAACCAGACAAAGTAGATAAAGGATTAAAATATTACTACAAACAATGATAAATGGATAAAGGAGTGAAGTTTTCATAATGTTTTGATATTTGGTCTTCTTCTACTTCTTCACTTGCTTATCTGTATAACTTACATCAAGAGTTCAAGTCCTCCAAAGGAGTACTTGCTCCAAAAGTTGGGGGGGAACAAGTACAAGAACAGCAAAACAACATTTGTCTAAAATATGATTTTAGATAAAGGTATTCTTGGTTTTACAGGTGTGCTGGTTTAGAGGTAAACCAGCAGGAGAAATGAGCTCAACACAAGAGAGATTATAAGTCAGAGCTACAATTTAATAATAATAATACAGTAAATACACAAAGGGAAGTTGCTTTCAACTCCCAAAACCCAGCAGTATAACCCAGTGCCCTGGGGCACAAACCCAAAGGGGTTTGTTAGCCCTTGTGCTGAGACCCGCGTGGTTCCTCCAAGTCCAAAGCAAAAGGAAGTGAAAAAAACCTGTTGGTGCAGGTGATGGCTGTAGTCTGGTCGAGAGCGGTGGTCTCTTCCTGTTGAGGTTCTGCTGCTCCTCTGGATCCGACAAGAGGCTCCCAAGGTCTTCTTACCCACCCCCTTTTGTACCCTCAGGGTGCATCCAGTCCCTCCCCCAGGGCAGGAACTCACACAATGGGTGATTAACTCTGTGATTCATGGGGTATTTTTGGACTGTTGATGGTCCATTAGCAGCTACACCTCCTCAGGCTGGGAGTGGAGGTGCTAACGACTCTGCAAATGGGCCATTGACCTTGGGAATGAATAGAGGGGGTAGAATACACAGCTTTGATCACCCCCACATGGTCACAACTGGTCCTCCCTGCTGAACTAGGACAACAGGTTAAAACCTGTGTAACGTTGTTTTCTCAGTTCCCTTCTTTATTCTGTGAGTTAGGAACAAATGCACAGGAACTAACATGTTTACTTTTATAATTATTTCTTAGTGGTAATGCTGCAAGTGAACTTTTCAGTTTTCCTAAGTTGTAGGCATGGCAAACTTGTATTAGCAATGTCAATATCAAACAAAAAAGAAAGCATCATAAATGACACATAGTCACTGAATCACTTATGCATGTAGGCTATATAACTTAATTATGTTTTTTATAATGGACCAGGAAGAGGAATCTATGGTGAAAATACAAAAACTTGGCTTCGTGGATAAGATTACATTATCGTGATATTTTTTACATAACTTAATTTGCTAGTTTAAAACCAAGAAAATGAAAAGCTGTAAGAACACCAGCTCAGGCTATCAAACCTGAAAATATATACCGAAATAAATTAAAAGCAAAGCAAAATTCTCAATTTCACACAGCAATAAGCTCCTTATATTTCATCAAAAAGACATTTAGTAGTCCATAAAACTTTCATATTCTAAATTTAAATTAAAATTTATAGTATTTTTCACTTTACAGAAATGGAAATTAAAAAAGGAGTAGAAGCCTCCAACGATGGTATTTGCCTATTAAATCTAATCACTTTGTTCATTTCCTCAGAAGAGCTTTAATACTCTGGCAATGACTTATTTTGAATACAATAAAATACTTTTAAGTATTAGAACATGGTCTACATAAAATTCCAGAACTGACCTGGATCACAATACAGTTTCATTGGGAAGCACCCATACTTTTAATCTAGTGCAAGATTAGGCCATAAATATAAATCTGACCAAGAATGGAAGGTTTTGATAGCAATTATACAAAGGCAAACCTAAACCATTTTTTTCATAATTGATAGTAACTCATGTGGTTGTAGATCTGAAGGCTCTTTCTTACTTCTCTCAAGCTCATCATAAGCAGACATTTGGGAATTTTTATCATTCTTTTCAATATCAAACTTAATACATTCCCAAAAATCCAGCAAACAAACAAAATTCCTGAGGACACCAGATAGCTCTTTCATTCAAATTCAGCAAGACAGGTTGAAATCTTCCTCCAACTGTTTCAGTCTTGACAAGTATATCCCACTGGCAGCTGGGCAGCTGGTCCCAAGTTGTGTTTCTCAGGGCTCAGTGTTGAGGCCAGTCCTGTCTATTATCTTTATTGATGATCTGACAAAGTGATTGAGTACATGCTCCGTAGATTCACAGACAACAATAAGTTGGGTGAGAGTGTTGATCTGCTGAAGGGTAGGAAGGCTCTACAGAAGGGTCTGGATAGATGGATCAATGGACTGAGGCCAACAAAGCCAAGTGCCAGGTCCCAAACTTGGGTCAGAACACACCCAAGCAGCACTACAGGCTGGGGGCAGAGTGACTAGAAAGTAGCCCAGAGGAAAAGACATCTGGTCAACATCACACTGAATATGAGCCAGCATCTGCCCCGGTGGCCAAGAAGGCAAATGGCACCCCAGACTGTATCAGAAATACTGTGGCCAGCAGGACTGGGGAAGTGATTGTCTCTCTGTACTAGTCACTGGTAAGGCCACACCTCAAGTACTGTGTCCAATTCGGGGCCCAATGGTCTTGGAGGTCTTATCCAGCCTCAGTGATCCTGTGATTCTATGAACAGCACTTTATAGACTTACAAAACCAGGCAGGAACTCTTCCTAGAGCTCAGACTGAAAAGAAATTAAATTCCATGTCAATATTGTTTTTGAACACTCAGAGGAGTGTCCTTTATAATTCTCTAACATATATTCAAAGGAAAAAAAGAAAAAAGTAAAGAAAATGCATGCATGTGCATTCAGTACTGCTAGTCACAGAATGAACACTGGCATTCTGAAGAATTTTCTTTCATGAACTTGATATACATTACCAGACTGGCAATATTGGGAATAAAAAAATCCTACAGGCCATTCAGTAGAAATATGTAAAAGGCTTTGATAAAGCAGCACAATGTTTACTTGAAGCCAGAAGTTGTCATCTGAGAGGAAAAAGACTTGCTCAATTAGTGAAATAAGACCAGATGTGTGAATCACAGCTCTGCAGAAGATAGATTTATTCATTAGATCAACAGGGTAGTAAACTGTGACTGCTAATAGATAACTTGTAAAGAAAGTATTTCTGATAATTCATTCTTTTTCAAGCAGGAATTCTAAATAGCAGCCATTGAACAGACCTTTTTTTTCATCAAATGGACACATAGCATAGATACAATGATCCTTGCTTAAGAAAAATAACATCCTTTAGATTTAAAGTTCTGAAGCTATTTGTCTCAAAAATACTGTCAAAAAGCCCAAAGGAGTAAGGTATTTTTTAACCGGTAAAAGGAAAAAAAAAATCTTCTTGGGTATAAGCAATTATTTGATCTTTTGATCAATATTTAGGTCTGATACTTCATGTGTGTCTTGTCATTAAGCAATATTAATAGATTTAAGTGGTGCCATATGAAACTGGCATCAAGGCATGTAATTATCTAAACAATCAGATACTGGGTACCTACTAGCCCTTACCTACTAGTACCTCACTGACTGTAGGCAGCTCGGTGAAATCTCGAAAAATTAAATACATATCTCTAAAAGCCTGAACAGTTTTAAAAATCTTGTCCAGATTTTCTCTTGAGACCTCTTTAAAAAGGTTTCAATGGTCCTTTAAGTTTTTCAAATACAGTCATTTTTATGAAAAATAGTTCAATTTTGAAGGAAAAAACCACAAAAATCTCAGACAAACAGAAGCAAAAAAATTAATCCCCAAAAGAAACAACCCCCAAAAAACATTAAGTCAGCAATCCCTTCTGTACATTGTACTGAGCTAGGAACAGATTTAGCCCTCAGAACACTGGAGACTGTGCTTTTCCCGAGTCTACAGATCAGGCACATGGACCCAGGCTGTGAAACATCAGCTCTTGTTAGTGACTCTCAAAGCTCACAGATGCCAGTTGTAAGCTGTCAGCTGTAAGCCGTCAGTTGCAAAAAAACTACAAAAACTGACCCAGTATATTTATTGTTAGCTCATTCAAGTGTCTCCTCTGAAATGGTTCTCTGGGTTTTGGTTGTCATTCCACAAAAGCACAGGTTTGCCAACTCCATTTTGGTTCGCTGAGACCAAGAACACATACAGCAATCTTTGAAATAGAAGGGTGAAATGATGTAAGGAGAGAGGCTGCATGATGCAGAAGGAGAAGCTGTGAGAAGTCTCAAGGAGGCAAGGAGGGAACCCAGTTGCTGTATTCAATAACCTAGTGTATAGTTATAGGGAAGACAGGAAAAGATCTTTCTGGAGGTACACAAGAAAAAGTACAGGAGACAATGGACACAAGCTGCAGTGAGATGAGCTGGGATTCAATATAAGAAAGAAGTGCTCAAAGTGAGCTTGGTCAGACCCTGCAACAGATTTTCATAGAGGCTGTGGAATCTCTATCATTAGAAATTTTAAAAACTTGACCTGACAATGCCTTGAGCAACATGATCTGCCCTCTTTGAGATTAGTAGGTTGATCCAGATAGCATCCAAAGAAACCTAAATTATTTTATGATTCTTTTATTACATGCACATATTTAAGTTCTCGGTATGAAAATAGAACTGCAGGTTTTGTTTTTAAGTTTATCCAAGTGATTCTTTGCTTATTCTACACTTCCATGGCCCTGCAATGGTTTTGGTTAATAGAGAAAATTCTAAACTAAATGATGGTTTTCAAAATTACTAACTTTTAAGGATGCATGGAACTAGATGATCTTTAAGGCCCTTTTCCAACCCAAATCACTCTATGATTCCATGAATACATTTTTTTTACTCTCTTGAGAAAAAGGGAGATTACATTTATTTCTCCTTGTGTAAAGGAACTTCTAAAGAGATATTTTTCTGTGGTTTTCGCAATTAAATATTGTAACATAGCTAGAAATGTCTCAGTTTAAAATTCTTTGAAAATTGTATTCTAAATGTCATTAAAAATGCCAATTACCTGAGAGAGTTCAGTGGATAGTCTAGTGAAACCAGATTCCTAATAGCAGCTCTTTGTGGGTCTGCGTGGAAGAAAAGGAAAGGCGGAACCCAACAGATCTATTCTATCATAGTACAAGAAGCCTTGTGCATAGAGAAAAAGCACGTTCAGAGGATATGTTTTCACTGGCATATCAAAGGGCATACAAACCTGGTTTCTTCAGGATTTGTCCTGGACCAGCTCTACTTAATAAATTTGTTAATATTGGCTGATGCAGAATGTTGTTCTTAAATCCAGAGATCATTCCAAGGTTGGGAGGACTGCCAGGAGTATGCACACAGAGTTTAAGACGATCTTGGAAATCGGTGTGAAAAAGATACAATTTAGTACAGAGAATATATTGCTCTGCAATCAAATATGATATACTGGACAAAAGAAAATCAGATCTAAAATTGAACTATACTGTTGTCAGTCCTTCAGAAAAAGACCTACAGGTTACAGTGGATCACAAGAACAACATGAGTCATCACTGTCATGATGCTGTGAAAAGTGCAGATAATATACAGACAAATGATCTTTCTGCTCTGCTCTGCTCTGCACTGACAAGACCTCAGCTGAGTATTTCTCTGGTTTTTGGCAGCCCTTCAAGAACCTTCTGAAACTACTGGAGAGAGTCCAGAGAGGGTTATAAAAAATTACCTACACGACAGAGTGAACAAAATGGGTATGTTTAAATTAAAGATTTAAAGACCAATGTGTTTTGTGCCAGCATTGTTCAGGTACAAATTGCATTGAACATCTGAGTAGTTTTTGTTTATATCAGTGTGGATAGGACAAAAACCAATGGCTATTGCAGGTAACACACCAAATTATGAAGAGTGGAAAGAATGCGTTTTAATTGTGTATCTCAAAGGTAGTGCTGGAGAAACACCTTGAACTACTAAGAGACTTGCTGCTGAAGTTTTTAAAATTGTAGTTTTCCTTCTAATAGGGTTTTGTTAGTTGCATTCACCTCCCTGGTGCTGTTACCTCAATCCCTGTTGTGTTGTTGACCACCATACCCTGTTCATTGTATCCCTCGAGCTTTCTTTGTTCTCTGGATGAGTCACCCTCATTAAACTGGTTTGTCTTGTCCTGGGCCAGGCAGTGTCCCCCACACACAGGGAGCCCTGGGGATCAGAGGGCCCCCAGACCCTCTCCCCTCTCTGCCCTGCCAGTCCAAGGTGGAAAGCCCTGTGTGTGAAATCCCTATGCCTCGGGGCTGGGAGGGGCATGGCCAGGGCTGCAGCCAGCCCCACCTCTGTCCCAATTCCTTTGGTTACTGCCCCTGTCTATCCCCAAGCCCAGGTTTTCTATTGGTTATTACCCCTTGTTTCTCCTTTTGGCTAGCCTGGATACCTAAGACCCCTCCCTTTCCTGAGTTTTCATCCAACCCAGTCCCAGATCTGGCACCTTCCCCCAGGGATCTTATAAAACCTCTGGCATTTTCCCAATAAGCTCTCTCTGCCTGGACTCGCAGACTGGTCTTTGGCTCCCTTTTCTTCACCCCCTTGGATCAGAGGAAGGCAGAGACCTCTCCTTTCCTTCCAACACTGATCAGACTATAAAAACACTTGAAAAACACTAGTGAAATATTAGAATAAATTTCCTGGGACACATTGTGGAGCATCATTGCCCTAGTTAGAGCAGCTGGGACCAGACTATTACTGTGTGGGTGTAACCAAAACTGTGTATTCTACATCCTCTAAGTCATTTCTAATGGACGATTAAAAGTAGACTATTCCCAGCAGCTGCCTAGGGCACACCTGACTCCTCAAGCTACAAACTGTGTTAAAGAACCCTGTGAGATAGGGTCATCACGTCAATGACTCAGATGTGATAACTCCCCTCTGGGAAGGCATTAACACCTTCACACCCAGTCTGAGGGATCATGTCTGCTAATGGGCCATTTAGGATTCCAGGAATATCTCATGACTCACAAAGTAAATCACCCATCCTGGCCCTGGGGAAGGTACTGGGCATTCCCATCTAATCCTAAACATATGTAATATTGGGGTCTGGGGACTTCTGGTACCACTCGTGGATCCAGAGGAGGACCAGAACTTCAACAGGCCTGTGACCACCACACTCAACCAGACTGCAACCATCATCCTCACCAAGAGGTTTTTTCCTTTCCTTTTAGTTTGGGCTCAGGGGGACCACTTGGGGCTCAGCAAAGGCGCTAACAAAGACCATTCTGTTTGTGTCCCAGGGTGCTGGGTTATACATCTGGGTTTTGTGGTTTTGTTTTTGTATCATTGCTTTTATTGTAATATTTTTATTGAATTGTAACTCTGGCATATAATTTTCTTTTGAGTTGGGTTCATTTCTCCTGTTGATTTCCCTTTCAGCCAGCACAGTCATTTATGAGGGGTTTTCAAGAAAGGTTTAGGAAACATATGTCCTACTTAATGAGGCAAAGTAAGATACTTGAACATTTGGGTATGGCCCATTCCATCTCAGGATGGTCTTTCACTGTGAGTAATGGCTTCTGGGGATAAGGTGAAGGATCTTTCGGAGGATGGGAGCCCTCAAAATAACAACAGAACCAGTTTTAGAATTCACATCTTTTCTCATCCCTAGCTCTTCCGTTTATTCTGTGGGAAAACAATATGTTTACCTCTAATACGAATAACAGATCTAATATTTCACTGGTTTTAACATCAACTTGCCTATTATATTTATGAAGGCTAAAAGACTGTTATCTAAAATAAGAGAAGTTCTTCTTAGGAGAAAGAGAACAGCAAAAATCTCTCCTGCCCTCTTTCCCCATTTAATCATGGGTGTTTCAGAGAAATGCATAAGAGATTTATGTTGGTTCAACTATCAAATCTCATGGCAAAGGAGCTGACTTGTACATGCTTTTGCATAGCCATGGAAAATGTCAGATATGTAATGAATAATATTCTGACCTATACCAGAGAGATGTCATGTGTTCCTGAAGAAAACTATATTGTATTGGGGCAGGACAAAAAAGTTATGTGTGGTACTGCTTGTTATTACGAATAATCCTCTTGATTATCAGTTTTAGATGGTTGTGTTAAAACCCATGAAGAAATACATCTTCAATAAATACAGGGCACAGCAGGCACCTTGGATACATTTTTTTTATAAGAGATCACTATTGAATGAAGATTATTGTTTGATTAAATCGACTGCCTGATGGTGAGCCTTCCAACAGATAAACACAGCCAAGAATTTAATCAACAAACTGCATCATATTTGCATTTATTCCACATTCTGTCTACTTAGAGAAGGAACAGATGCAGACTCAGTAGGAGTCAAAAGGCAAGGAATCAATAGGGAAATACTCTATTAAGAAGTTTCTGAATTTATAATCCAACCTTGACCTAAATATGTTTAGATTCTCAGTCTGATAGTTCTCTCAAACTGATGGTCTCCAAAATCCATATTCTCTCTATTTAATAATGTCCCTTTGCTGGCATCATTATTCTAAATGAAATGCTCAAATAAATTCTTTTTTTAAGCCCTTCTGACATATGTTAGTGCAGATGTTACTCTAAACAGCTGCCTCTGCCTGTGGTTTATCTTAGTGTTTAGCCTACAGCTGCTTTACAAGGATTTGTTCACCAAAGTAAATAAATAAACAAACAAACAAACAGGTTTGTTTCAATCAATCTAGGGCACAGAATTATAACTGCCAGACTTGTTTGTGAGGGAGTCACCAGACCACAGGATCTTTGGACACATGTAGAGAAGAGCATTATCCTGTGTTTTGTCATTAAAGGCTTCTGTATAGGCTTGGGCGGGACATGGCTTGTCCCATGTTCACAGAAACTGTTCAAGAGGCTGCTGAAACACAAAATGGCTGTGTCAAAAAGCCTCCATCAGCCTCCATAATCTTCCACAGCCTGCTTTCCAGGAAGCTGCATCACAAATACATGGTACAAATCTCCTCCTCTCCACACTGATGTAGATGGGATCCATCCTTGACCTTCCACTTCCCCTCCCCTTTTGTACAGCCCGACTAGTCTAGTCTTAGTTTGGCAGCTTCTTCCTGAGTAATTGCAAATAAAAGTAATGGGGCTGAACAAATGTTTGTAGTTACAGAATAGTTCTCCCACTCCGTTCTTTCCAGTAAAATGAGAGTCAACAAAGACAAAAAATCACTTCCTGTATTGCTTTCTTCTTTAACAATTTCTTAGCATTTTTGTTGCATAAAAGCAAGAGTAATTCAAGAGGAAGGTTTTTACAGGCAATTACCAGGAAAAGAAAACTATTTCTTACCTAAAATTTAGACAAAATAAGAAAAACTCTGTGAGACATTCTTTTAACGATTGAAAAGAAGGATCTGTACAAAGTATTTATTTGCATACACATTTTCAAAGCACAGAGATTTATGGAGGAAAAGAATATAAAATATTCACCTATAAATACACCACACTGTAAAAATTTGTGTGTGTATTTATCTGTAAAAGTATATATGTACAGATGTGTGTATATATAGATATAGAAACAGATAGATGTAGATATAGATATATAGATATAGATGATATAGATATATATGGCTATGTATGGATTCATAAATGAATATACTTTAATTCAGAAAATACTTGTATTTATATGTACAGATAGTTTTATTTTGAGACTTGAAGTAAAAAGGCTGTATTTGGGATAATCAAATTGGTAGTTGCAGACTTCATAAATTGAAGCCTAATGGATAAAGGATAATAGCAGCCTTAGTATATTTTATGTCACATTATTTTGACCCTACCTAATGCAGTAGGACCTGCCTGAATATGTTGCATTACTCACAGAATTTTTTTTTAGGGGGGTGTGGAATTTATACTCTCACCAGCTGATCACATGATGAATGTGTTTCTTGACTTTTTCCAGTGACAGGATAGAGAAAATTTAAACCATTTTTGTCTGACAACTGTTTAAAGAGGGTCTAGGCTGCTGCTTAATGGAATTCAAATTTAATTTAGGGGAGTGTCTTCTATACCAAAGGTTTATTTTTCTTAAGAAAGTTTCAGCTACTATAGGAGCATATTATTCACATGGAATTTGTAGATGTTATAAATAGGATCCCACAATATTTGATAGGGAGACACTCAGGCATTTTCATAGGTGGGGTCAATGGCAGTCAATCCACCTTAAAACAGGTGAGAAGAACTATCATCAAAAGATGACCATCACCTTACATGTTCTCCAGCAGGACAAACTGATAATGGATGTGTATATTACAGACGAGAGATTTTGACATACTTAAAGTTGTCTGAGATTAATTCTTCCTTCAGTTACCTCTATTGCCTTTTATCCCCAGTGCCTGAGTTTTCAGGTAAGGGGAAACCCACTGAGTTTTCATATTGTTTATGAGAATGAGCTACAGTATATGGGAATGCCTCTCTGCACTTCTCCCATAGAGACGAAATATAACATAAAGTGTGCAAGTTATTGTTCCTGAGAGAGATACATATGTCTGTACATTTATTTAATTTCATATCCTGTGTGCTCGTTTTAACATCAGCCAAAGCTAAACTCCAAATAAACCACACCCGTTTCCCCACCTCTTCTGAAAAGGAAGGGACAAAAGCAGAAACTATGGTTTGAGATAACACTACTGAAAGCACAAAGCAACGGAATAAGACATACACAATAACAAGGGCTGTGTTAATAGCAAAAGTGTACAATAAAAGAAAGTGTTTTGCCCACAGAAATGTGTTCACCACTGAGAAAAAAAGAAAGTGGCTGATGCTCCCCATAGCTCACATCCTCAAGGCTTCCCCAGGCAAAGGTGATGACAGGGGTGGCAGAGAATAACAACTCAGCTGTGCTAAGCTCTGTCCATCTCTCTGCAACCAGGATACTTTGTTTTGTACTTTTCCCTTTATATCCAGAATAAAAAAAGGGCAACTTTGCTACACGTCAAAATTGTTTCTTATAAAGGTAGTTTTATAGTAATTTATACATATGTGTAGGATTTTCTCCCTAATACATATTTTCCAGTTTAATTGGATTAATTATTGAACTTTCATATTACATAACCTGTAAAACAGTTCTTTGCTTTAGCTAGAAACAATGTAATATGTACACATAACTTAGGCAAAATAACTCCTTGTATTTTTTAATTCTGCTTAGCAAAATCAGAGGTAGAAGTTTTCCATATTTTTAATGCCCACTATTTCCTGCTGAGTGACTCTATCAGGTATGTAAAGATTTGGAAATGCTGATTTTCTTAACTTCCCTAAAGACTGTATTCCAGTTTCTTTTGGAAATCTGGTGGAATACATATAAATGATTTTACTGTTTGTGTGGAAATAAAGGAAATGGGTTATCTTTTGGTTGGTTATAAGGAAATACATAGCATAAAAAGTTGCACAAGTCTGTTATCAATAATCATAGAACAATAGAAAGGTTTGGGGTGGAAGTGACCTTCAAGGTCATCTAGTTCCAGCTCCCTTGTCATGGGCAGGAACACCTTCCACTAGTTCAGGTAGCTCAAATATGCAAAAGGATACAAATGCATATTATATACAAAAAAATAGACATCATAATGCAAAAGTGTAAATATATCATCAAAACACTTTATCTAACCAAACATCTGAAAATCCTGTTCATAATAAAATCAACAGAGACTACAATGAATCCAGTGCTATGATAATGACACGCATTATGAATCATAATGTATTTTCCAAAATTAATTCAATAGGTACATTATTCCAGTGTTTAGGAAAAACATTGGCCACAGAAAAGTTTTCTTCCTTTCATAATGAAATACTCTAAGTGTATTATTTAGATAGTGATTCAGAGAGCTAAGAGTCTGATTTTTTTTATTTTATTTAATATTTTCTTGACAGAAATGACACCATGTGTAGGTAAATCTCATTTTAATTTGCTTTCTTCCTTTTTTGTTTTAAACTCTCTCACTCCACTCTACAGGAGAGATGGTGTAGTTGAACCAAACTTCAGTCTATTATTCTGTACTCACAATAAACCTCTTTTCTCTCTAAAAATAGCCTCAGGAAAAAATAATTTGAAATACTCAGGGGTGTAATAACTTGCTGAGTCAAGATTCAAATGTTATTGGTTTGCTCTCATAAGCTACTTGACCTATTGATGAACCAAAGTACATGTTCAGATTAAAGTGAATGTCTGAACCTAATCAATAGTTTGAAATTTTCTGCTACATCAGGTTTGATGATGACTTTTCAGGCTGTACTATATCCTTTTGACAGATTAAATAAGTATATTCATAGATCGTGTGGCTTTGACAAACTAATCACTGGAAGGTGAGATATATATCTTATGCACCCAGAAGATCTTTGCCACATTGATTAGTTACCTCCAGAAACCGCAGTAAGAAAGCTTCAAATTTAATGCCTGACTATTTCTGTCATAGGTACCAAAAATATTGTGGTAAAATGGTTTAGTGGGTAATGCTCAAACTTGTAATAAATAATTCTGATCACTGATGCCAAAAAGGAAATGGTCTGATGATCTTGGTTATTTTTAATAGTACTTTTTTATTTGAGTAGTATTAAATTCAGTTGATGATGTATTGTTTGCAGAAATATGTAAGCATAAGAAAGAGTTGAGCCCATCACTTTCAACATTTAGTCAATGTGAAACAGTTGTTTTAGAGGTATTAGACTGTTCAGCTTATGGAGTCTGTCACTGTTTCAGCAAAGATGTAGAAGAATATGAGAGTTTGACAAAAGACATCAGACAGACATGCAGCATCCAATCCTATACTGGTTTAAAGTCAGACTGGCAGAATAGTGAACCCAACACAAAACAGATGATAAATCAGAGTTACAATTTAATAAAAGTTTTATAATGAATGCAATGATACAAAGAGAAATTGGTTTTGCTCCACAAAACCCAGAAGTATAACCCAGCACCCTAGGGCACAAAGAGAATGGTGTTTGTTATCCCCTGTGCTGAGACGACACCCCCCCTCCACCCCCACCATGGTTCTCCTGAGTCCAAAGTAAAAGGAAGGGAAAAACCTGTTTGTGCAGATGACAGTCGGAGCCTGGTTGAGTGGTGGTCACAGTCCTCTCGAGGTTCTGGTCCTCCTCTGGATCCGGCAAGTGGTCCCAGAAGTCCCCAAACCCCAAGATTGTATACCTTCAGATAGGAATGTTCAGTACCTCCCTCAGGGTGAGGAGTTCCACAATGGGTGATCTGACTCTGTGAGTCATGTGGCATTTTTGGAATTATTGATGGCCCCTTAGCAGACACGCCCCCTCAGGCTGGGTATGACAGTGCTAACGACTTCCTGGAGGGGAGTTCTCACAGCTCCTATCTCACAGGCTTCTTCAACACCCAGCTTACATCCTGACGGGTCGGGTGGGCCCTGGGCAGCTGCTGCAAATGGTTCATTGTTAACAGTTCATGAGAAATGACACAGAGGGTTTAGAATACCCAGTTTTGGTCACACCCACACAGTGATAAACTGGTCCGGGCTTGCTTAACTATGACAAATCCTTATTCCCACAGCAAGGTAGCAAGCACATGAGCTAAAACTGCATCTGTTAAGACCAAGTGTGCAGACAAAATATTTGTTAAATGTCATAAAGTGAGTAGCAGTCCTCCAAGTGAAAGGTTACACTACCTATTCTTTCTATCTATCTATCTATCTATCTATCTATCTATCTATCTATCTAATCTACCTACCTATTTTATTTGGGGCAAAAAAAGATCATTTCACAAATCTAAGCAAATTTAAGATCCTTAATAAATACCAAAGTCCTTATGATATCCTAGAGTAGTAAATTCCTGAATTAGAATATGTTTCCTGTTGTAATTGAAATATTCTTTGACCTCGTCTGCTGTTGATATAGAAGGAGACTTCTTGAGTCATAACAAGTAGTTTAGGCCTTCCAAGATTTTCACTGCTTGCTGAGTGCTAAGGAAGTATTGACAGAGATACTCAGCCTTCAGCAATGCAATTAAATTTTCAAAGTTGAAAGTTTACTGGGACTTGATGGCCTCATAGGAAGAATTCTACTGTTTGTCTTCTACAGATGAGGTTTTGTGATAAACTCAAAAGAGTTTCATTTCCATCATTCCCTGTTTTAAATGGGATTCAAACATGGACACACCTAAAGTAATAGTGCTGGCAGTGTTAGAAACAGTATTAGAAACACAATTTATGAGGTTAAACTCTGGACTTTTCTGCAGTGAAATGTTGTAATCTTTTTATATTGCACACCACCTCTAACATTTTCAGACCAAGTAAAAAGAACACTTGTATGCCAGTGACAGTGGATTGACAGCAACTTTTCAGAAATATTTTTAGCTCTAAGTGCATCAATTTTTTTCTCCTACAGACATTTCAGGATTAATATAACCTGGGGAAAAATTAAGAGTATGTGTCAACCAAACCCTATAAAAAGACAGATTTAATTTATGACAATTTCAGGATTTCTTTTTCTTGGATACATGATTTTGCTAATACCAATAAAAAGTAATTCTTGGTATTTCAAATACCTATACCAGGATTATGAAGGTGGACTGGAGCCTGGATAGACTCTGACTCTCCACCAGTTTAGATACACTTGTAGTTCTTGTGCTTGATACCTAGCTGTGGAAGTAAAGATTTGCATCCTTGTTTTTCTCTCTATGTAATAGAGGCTTCTATTCCAAGTTCAAACATAGTCTAATTATAATCTAAGTTATAATCAAGGTACTTCCTTTGAGTGTTTTTTTGTGTATTTTTGCTTCCTTGTTTACACTGAAAAATAGATCCTAATTGTATCTTTCCAATTGATAATAGCACTTCTTTTGAGAATTGTTCAAAGTTGGCTGTCACTTTACTGTGTGAGGCTGCATCCAGAAGCAGAACACTTCATTCTGATAAGGACAAAATGCTAATGTCAAAAAAGTGAAGACATGTTTAAAACTTTATTCCAAAAGACAAGTAATATATATTTGCAATAGGCAAAAACTCATACTACCTGTTGAGGTTAATCAATAATGCAGATCTGCAACGCATGGCACCATGTCAAGACAATTTGCCTTGCTTATGGAATAAATCTCTAAAATGAAAAAAAAAAAGACCTCTTGGGTATATAACATTTTGGCAAACTAGCTCTTCAAGGATAAGCCTTTGATTTTCCTTTTCTATACTTCTAGGAGACTGTGATACCCAACGTTACCACTATAAAGAAATTTGCCTATAGCAAATAGGGCTACTAAAGTGGGCAAACCTATTCTTGGAGCCTTGAAGTTGTTCAGAAACTCAGATCAAATTATAAAAATGGAAAGTGAAAAGAAAACGTGCCAGATTGTATCAAGAATGTACCGCTGGGAGGCTAATTCCTAGCTAGTGAGGTTAGTGAAAAATACTATTATATGTATAGTTTTCCAGCTTTATTGAATATGAAGGTTCTTAACTTTACACTATTTGTTGAGTGGTAGGTTTGTTTTCAATTAAGTGGTAATTTTCTTTATGAATTCTTCCTAGGTGGTCTTGGAAGACTGGTTGTTTTATTAAATAAGAACAATCTGAAAAGATGAGGCTTGAAACTGATTTTAAAATAACAATTTAAAAGGACAGACTATGAGTTTACAAGTTACACACTTACTATTGAGAAAATTACAGCCCTTTACAGGTGAATTAATTGAAGTTGTCCGTGAATGTAAGGATACATTGTCACTATTTATTGCCAGCATATAGAAATCCATTCCTGCTTTTCATTTTTCCCATTCTTTGAGATTAAAAAGAAGCATGTAACACTGTAGCATTGTACTGAAAAATGAGCTAATTAATTCAGTTGGAACTGAGATTTAGTAGTGGGAATCCAGTGCAAGCTCCATACACTGTTTGGCTCATAACACAGACCGAGGGACTCTTGATTTACCTCCAACCTCGAATGTAATGTATTCCGCTGTTGTAAGATGAGGATTCATAAAGGCCTGGTAATATAAGGCATCTATTGGACTATGATTGAGACCCATAGTAAGTGTCCCTGTCATCCCTTTCTGAGAGCATGTCTCCTGGCTGAGAGGTGGTACACATGGAATGTAGCTGCTGCTCTGCAGGGTTGACTCTGCCATAATTGGATTTCACTATGTAAGGATACAGTAGGTGCATTGTAAACCTGGGCTGTGTTTCTAGCATGAACAATTTGGAGAGTAGGGCTTATGGTAAACAAGGCAGCAAAGTGATTCCCCAATAAAGACATGAAGAATTAATTTCTTCATGATTTAGAATACTTAATTATTGTCACCTGAAAAGCCAACAAGGTCCCACTCTGAATCATGCCAAGGGCAAAAATTACGCTGACCACTTGAATCCTAACAGGAATTATTAATATTGTCAATATGGTTTGAAGAACTGCTTTTCTGTTGAAAAGAACATATAAACTGTAATATATTTCTACACATGGCAAAATATCTAAGGGATCAAAATAACCTGGATCTATTTCCTATAGCAGAATTGAATAAAAGAAGAATATCTTCTGTTCAATCACTTGGAGAAGGCAGTTGGTCTTTCTCTACATTATTTTCCTTCCTGGAAAGTGAAGGTAGGGATTTGTCTTTTTTTCTTACACTCCAATGTACTAAAATATTAAAATACTAACTTAACATAGCATTACTAAAAGTAACTCTACCACTCTATAGTTGGATATACAGCAACTTACCTTTTTTTTTTTTTACAGAAAAAAACAAACACGTTCTTCAAAGTTTGTATAATAACTGATTTCAACTGCTGTAGCTACTTTTTGGTTGCAAATTTATGCATAAAGCAAAACTTGATTTTTCTACACATTCTTGCAGTGTCTAATTATTATATTTAATTTTCTTCCTCTTTTAAAGATGATAGTAGTTATAGTCATAGATAAAATAGTCTGTAAGTATGTATAAGAGTGGTCTTGAGCAGGAAGCCAGAGGAACATATCATCAGTGTTCCCAGAATAATTGGAAAGACCATACAATTGTTTTTTTCCTTGATATGTGTCTTCACTAATATTGCCTTTACTATATCAGTCACATACTTCATGACTTTAACAAATAATCTACCTCATTCAGGAGTTGTTGTGTTTGTTTGTTTGTTTGTTTTTTAATTTCAATGTTTATCTTAGAATTATTTCATATATTTATTTAACCTTCCTCTGAATGAACTGAAAACTTGTCTGTAGTTAGAGATATCCTTGCTCGTTTGAAGTGATAACATTAGAGTTTGGATTTCTGATTCTTTTTTCCTGAAGTATAGTCCACAACCTCCTATCAGCTAGAATTTTCACTCAAATCCCCTGTTATTGTTGAAACATCTTTGGTCTTGCCTTTCCTCTTTGTCTGACATACTGCAATGAATTTTTTTTGTGGTTGCTGCCTGTAGTCAGCAGTATGTGGGGCAGCAGCACATAGACTAGAGGCTCTGAGGACCTTTACAGTTTTAATTCTTCACTCCATGATGATGCAAAAGGGAACTCAGTTGCTGAGGCACTTCTTTCAGTGTTACGGTTTTAGATGGTACAATATTGTCAATGTTCTAGCACTGTCAGCTTTTTCATGTGCCTCTTACTTTTCCTGTCCCCATAATAAGGATGAAAACAATAAAATATAATAATATAATATAATATTAACATTAATAATAATAATAATAATAATAATAATAATAATAATAATAATAATAATAATAATAATAATAATAATAATAATAATAATAATAATAATAATAATAATAATCCAGCAATAAATACAGAATCAAATAAATCATATCAATAATTCTTCATCAGTTTGTGGTCTGAAAATGATAGTATTATGTCTCCTCCATCATGCTATCTTTGTTGCTGCAAAGATGAGACTGAACAATATATTTTAGTTCTGTTTTTAATATGCACTGGACTAAAAGGGGCATAATTTCATTAAAGTTTCAGTATTGATAGTGCAAAACAATTCTATAAATTATTTAAATTCATAATTTAATTTATAATGGAAAATGTAACATCAACTACTGATTTAGCTTCACCACTTATTAAAACACTCTTTTCCACTGTCTTTCTCATTGCCATTCTCCAATGTGCTTTATTTTAAGTTGTTAAAACTAACATGTCATGTGGTTCCATGCAAAGATGAGACTGTAAAAAACCCAGGAGTGTCAGGGCACCACAGGGAAAGGCTGCACTGAGGGAGGCAACTGGGAGCTGAGAGCAGCCATAGGATGAAGGTCCAACAGGACCATGCCTTTTCCATACAGGCCTTGCCAGGCAGCACACAGCAAATGAGCAGAGCTGGGATGGGGGAAGTGACCCAGGACAGCTTAGAGCCCTTCAAATCCTTGGCAAAGTTGCAGCAATGGGATGGACCAAGGTCTGGTCAGGATCCAGCCCACAGGTTGGGGTGAGGATGAAGACTGGTGAAATGAGTGGCCAGGGACGAACACGCCTACAAGAGTGTTCGGCCTGGAGCCACAGACAGGTAACTTTCCAGTGAGAGAGTGTGCCCAAAACTATGGAACTGAGTTATTAAGACATATTTTACCATAGCGCTACATGAAAGTCCTGACTGCAGTAATGAGAATGGAACCTCCTGGCCTCAGCTGTGTTATAAACTGGAAAAAAAAAAACAGGAGCAGAAAGACTCACAGGTACACTGAAGAGCACAGCAGCAGAACACATCATGGACCAACAACACAAAGGCAAAATCTATTCTGTATCCTTACAGAAATGAAGGTGCTTTCCAGACCAAGTTTGTTGAGTTTTCAAGTGAATAGGTCACTCTTTTTCAGCTTTCTGAGCTGAAATATCTAACCTCAAATGATTGTTTTGTTATTTTTCGTATGTCTTTTTGGGGAATTATAACCTTTCTTTCGATGTATTAATTACTTAGGAAAATGTCAGATTATGAACTATGAATGTCTATTAATTGTCAAAATACATTTCCATGCAGCAAAAGAACATACTCTAGAAAATTTACTTTTGAAAGATGGCTGAAATTATTTCAATAGAATAAGTAATTCTATTCTTGTAGAATAACTATAAAGTATTCTATAAATACTTTATAAAGTAATATTTATAAATAAAAAGTAATATTTTCTTCAAAAGGGTCTAAAGGAAAGCAAATCTGATCTTTAGATAAGAAGATCTTGTTTAAAAAATCATCATATCATAATATTTTCTTTCTTTGGGTTTGTATTACACAATGACAGATATCCAGTGGTGTTAATATCTGCACTACAGTGAGAATAATTCAAATTACATACTACTATAAAATAATAGGTGATGATTGCAATAATAATGATGTGTCATAAATTTCAAATTTATAATACAGAAAAAAGAAAGAAAGCAAAGTTTAAAATTAAAAATAAATATGGCAGCACTCTATAGAATATGTTTAAAGGTCCACTGTCTTCCTAGTATTCCATACCAGAATGTTCAGGGCAAGAAGAGAAAACAGTAATTTCTTCCATTTACGTATTTTCTTTAGACAAGTCCTCTTTACAGGGCTTTCAGATGGAACAGAAAATGGGAATTCTATACTCTTTGAAGCAATAATCTATCAGTGATCTTTGTGGGTCCCTTCTAGATCAAGATATTGTATGATTTTATGGTTAAAAAATTACCCAAGAAGTTTTGTCTAATCAGAAAACCATAAAATAAAAGAAGGTCAGAGGAAAGGAGTTTGCTGGAAACAAAATAAAACAAAGCAAAACCAGTTTTAAACCCTGTCTTAGTGAGCTGTGGGAAGACTAGCTACAGCATTATTGAATATGATTGGAGGCCTATATCATCTGTGAGACTGAGGCTGCATAAAGAGTAGCCCCCCAAAAATTTATACAATATTATTTTTTTTAATTTTCCTAATTTTTCATAAGAAATTACATAATAAACAAAAACATTTTTCATAAATGGGTAAAAGCAAGGAAGGTAGTAGAGAAGTGGATTTAGACTTTGTAAGATCAAACCTTTTTATGGGAGCAGCACTACATCAGTAATAAGGAAAATGCAGTGTGATGAAGTATACCTCTAAAATTTGTTACTTTTGACATGTTAAGTGTGATACCAGAGCCTAGTGAAGAATTCTCTACTTCTATTTCCTTTTTTTTTTCCCACCTGCCCAGCAAAGGCATAAGGAGCCATGGCATGTACTGATATTATGACAGGACTAAGAAGCTTGGAGGGACTCTGTTAGCACTGTCTTCTTTTAATACTTCCCAGGTTATATTCTAGCTCTCCATGGTACAAATCTGTCTTGCATTCAAACTGACATGTGGCCTGGATTGCAACATCTATAGCAAACTCGCTAGCTTTAATTTGGCGTGCTAAATAAATAAATCTCAATGTATTATAAATCTTGTTATTTTTTGATCATACTACATAAGGCAAAAGACCTAAATGAGACCCTAACTGCCAAGTTAGGCAAAGTCAGGATTTGGCTGCCTTTCTTCGAGTAAAAAAAACACCGTATCAGATGACAAAATAACTTCTATCTATTTCTATAATCCAGATACTTTCTCTAATTCATGTTTTCTTTGCCATGAAGAAGGAGAAAGTTATTTCTTTGCTTATAAAACTGCTAACAGGACTCAGAGAGCTTCAGAAGCCAACTCAGACATAACTTTTAAATCAAAAAGTACTTTCTACTACTTTGGATGAATTCTGAGACCTGTTATTACAGAATATGGCCTGCATTAGGCTGAAGTCAATCTTAAAGACTGATGGCTCACAGGAAATAGCAGTCTTCTTAACTGTCTCACAGACAGGTGAGTTACTTTAGGTCTTCCATATTATGCTATAGCAGGAATGCTCCCTGCATTTGTCATGAGCTACTCAGAATTCTGCTGTGGCTCAGTGCAACAAGGAAAGGATCATGTGCCTGAGTGATATGCAGCCCACCTCAGGACTGACCTTGTGTTTGTGAAGGGAAGGAGACGTTTTGTCATTAGCTTAAATGAGAGGAGCAGTACTATAGTGAACTGGGCATTTGGGTCAGGATTAGCCTCAATTGAAATAGTGCAGTGTAGGCAAGGACCTAAAACGAGCAATATTTTTAATACAAGAAGTTCATCCTCCCACAACATATTCCATTAATGTGAATTTAAGATATGCTCTTCATAAAAAATACCTTTACCATAATGGGAAATACATCCATCAGCAAAGGCTCATCAGCTAGTGGCTTAATGGTGCGAAGCATGAGAAAGTTCTTCTGTCTCCTCGTGCATTTTAACTATTGGTGTCTGTTATATTTACAATATAAGTGCATCACAGCAATGGGATGTTCAAGTGGGATGAATTTTGTGCTCTTTTGACCTTCTCTTCCCATCAAAAACATGGATTTTTCAAAATTTATTAAAATGTCAGGAAATTGCTAAATTGTGATTTTACGGCATAAGTCAATACTTAGTACTCAATGAATAGATGTTTCATTTTGTCTTTAAATTATTGACACACAGAGTAAGAAAGAATATTGGGGGTTTTTTTCAGAGTATGGATCCGATTTTTTTGTATGGTTGTTTATGTAACTTCTGACAGTGGGATTTTTAAGCACAGTAAAAAATTATACAAAGCACATATCTTATAAACTCTTGCACACAAAGGATTTACAACACAGAATATTTAACTATGAAACAAACTTCTGCAAGAATCATTTACCTTTTTATATTACCTATTATCAAGAAAATGTGATATTTTCATCAATATCAGGGTATTAAATTTTCACACATTCATTCACTCCATAAAGCAAAGGAGTCTTCTGAGGCTGGCTCTATTCACTGGATGAATGTACAATGATTTCCTTTTTTTTCTTTTTTTTTTTTTTTTTCACAAGATCAAAATGAGAAGTAGAATATGAATCAAAAGGGGGAAAAGAGTAAACTTTGCAAATAAAGATTTACTGCTGCAATATTATGTTCAGTTTTGTTGCAAACCTCATGATCTTTATAGATTTCTATTTGTTCACAGACACATTCTCTTGCATTGGCACCCTGAAATCTGTGTTTAATATAAGCACTATTTGCTGATGTCTTCTGGAGAAAACACAAAAATAAATCAAGACAAAAGATACACAGTTTTTAAAAGCCACTGTTGAATATGTGCAAGTGAGATTTCATAATGGTCATTTCAACAAAAGAAGAAATGTGTTTGTTTGAATTCCTTGGAGAATTTTCCTTCCCTTCCCTTAAGATACAGCCCATTTCATGGATTACAGCTGAACAAATTTTATGGTGGTATGGAACGGAGAAATGCTGGCATCAAAACTTTAATAAACACAGTGTTGAATCCTTGAGAATAAAGACGTCAACCATGGCTTGACAAGCGTGGCACATTTTGGAAAGAAAAATACCAGAGTAACAGATAAATAATTAAAACTTAATTTTTCTAAGAAAGTGGGGGTTTATTTAGTGCTGATTTTTTACTATTTACTGCTCACTTTACTTGCTCCCTAGCCCAGATGATGTTCCTAAAGTGCTTAGTATTCTATAGGATTGTATGTGATTGATTGGAACTGAAACCTGACCTGCTATATGCCATTTCACAGTGGTTTCTCTTCTCCTTTAAGGACCAGCCTGGCAAAGCCTTGCATGATTGTTGTGGGCTTACTGCCCTTTATAAAAAGAAAGATTTTTGAGAAGCTAGAAAACCTGTCTCAGATTTGGAATTCTTATTTTCTTTGATGGTGCTTGGGTCAGTTTCATAATCTTTTTGAAATTTAGTTACCTATTTCTGAACAAAAGTTTGTATAATAGTTTCCTTCTTCATTCGCAGAGGGAAGAGGTGAAGGGGGAAAAACCAGCATTTTTTTCGTTTGAAATAATTGTTTCTTTTCCTAAGAATACCATGTGAGAAAAAGTGCCGTGCATGGTTAAAGTGGAAAAAAAGTTTGTGTCGCTTTTTTGAGCTCATCCAGGTTTCGACGCTAGAATCACAGATGTAACCTTCTTGGAAGTATAATCTGTGTTCTACTTTATTGTTTACATTACACATACACTTAACAATAGTACAGGAACATTACTGGTCAATGGCTAGGGTGTGCTAGCTTTTCTATGCTCTTGATTGGCACTCTTCTGAAAACTATGCCCTTCCATATCAGTGTGTTTACTTGCTTCTCTAACGGCTGCTGCATAGTTTCCTCTTGTTTACTGTTCTTCTTGAAGCAGGCTCAAAGATGCAGGGGCCTTGCTTTCCCCCTGCATGGCCTGGGTTGTGCACTTATGCTTCTAAGTTCAAATTTCTCCCAACACATGGTAGTTTTTTGTTCTTAGTAAATAATAAAATATTGCATACAGAAAATGTCATAATATGCATAAGAAAATACAAATTATTAGAATAATAACACCCATCCCCCATCTGTAATGAAGAATTTGAGGGATTTATGCTGAAATTCCAAGGGGAAAGATATGGTAATGTATAAAAATAAGTGAAAAATATTATTTTATCATTCACCTAAGAGACTTCATGGTATGTGAAAACCGAAAAGAGAAAATATAACCAACTGCCTGTTAAAGTTATAAGAAAATCAGACCAAAAATGTATTTTCTCCCTTCAGTTTTCACAGTAGACTCATGAATCTCTCATAAAGTGCTTTTCTTACCTGGTTTCCCATCCTCATGGTAAAGAGCATCAACAAAACTTCAAATCCAACTTTTGTAATATTTTTTAGTCTTCCAGTTGGCTTCCTTTTCAAATAACAGACGATTTTAAATGACACTGCCAATGTGTAACTAAAAGCCATAGATCTGAAAACAGTTTAACTCTTCAAGTTTATATAGCAGAAGATATTGTAAGAAGCAATAGAGTAGTTTGTTTTGTTGTATGGGGTTTTTTTTTTAAGTCAGACTCCCTCCAAATCATTAACTATTAGGGGCTCTGAGTGCCATGATTTTGGAAGTCAGAAGTGATTTAAGATGTTCTTAAATAATAATGTTGGGAAGGTCTATCCCCACATGGGCTAAATAGACCTTCCCTGTAAGAATATAGAGAAAATCAGAATAATTATTTCTAGTACAAATGATTATTATAATCACAACTTAGGAAATAACACTTGTATAAATGGAAGACAATTTAATAATATATGGTGGATAGTCATGATTATGAGAACATTTGGGCAAATAGAGTAAGTATTAACCCAATTGAATAGCAGCGTATAATTATAGTGTTATCTGGTGCCAATAGCAGAAGAATTAAATATTTATCAGTGAAGATACATTAAAACTCCATATTGGTGATGAATGTGACTCTAATTGTCTTTCTCTAAAACTGCAATTTGCCCTTCTTCCATTGGTCTAAGCCTGTTAATGGCATTATTTTGAAAGGTATTTCCTGTTATTTTTCATATGCTGGTGTTGCTGGTCTGCTACCTTGTGGCAATGAACTTGTCTCTTTTGAACTGTGTGTGACTGTACCACTGCGAGGGGTGCTTGCTCAAACAGCGTATCAGTTTGATGTTATTCTACAACAATTGCACCAACACGACAATGTTATGAAATAGGGTTTGAAAATCACCCAAGCTTTTGGGAAAATGAGCTCAGCTAAAATGAGTAATGGCAGTTTACTTTTTCTGCTAGGGAAAGATCCCTAAATTTTTGACAGTGTTTATATGATCTTCATGCCATCCCTGACACCATGAAAGAATAATTCCAAGTAACAAAAATTGTCCTAATCATTTTAAAGGGAGAGAAAAGATAGCTCAATTAGTATAATAGAAAATAAAAGAGTTAAAAAGAAATTCAGTAGTTTGCATTCTCCTTTTGTTTCTGCAGCTGTAGTTTTCATGTGTTCACCTCACTTCTTCAATGTCATCTTAGATTTGAAGTTGGGCATAAGGTTGTTCTAAGCCCAAAGAAAAAGAAAAACAAGCAGACAAAAATCACTGCAGACAGGATATGAAATGTAATAACATCAAACAAAGCTCTCTTGAGATTTATATTCTAAATTCCATTCAATTATTCCAGAGCTGAAGTAGTCCCTTAGCGAAGAGTATAAGGTTAGTTCTAGGTCAATGAGGCCATATAGGTGTACTCTGAAATTATTTATAAACTGAAAGAGTATAAATGTGCAGGTACACATTTCTAGCCACTCTTTCTTCTGTTTAGACACAGAAATGCATAGGCATTGTCCTGAAAATATCAGAAGTACAAACTGAAGAAACAACAGCCTTTATATTATTCCCTTTCCTATTAGAGGAAGTATGGGGTTTACATCATGATCTGAATGCTACAAAACCAGAGAACAGCTTCTGAAAGGCAATTGCCTTCAGACGTCTGGGTTCTCATCCCAAGGAGCACTTCTTGCTGCTTCATTAGCAAAGAGGTAGATGGGCTTTCAAGTGCATAGGAATAGGCATATACAGTTTTGGTTCCTAAGTTTTTCTGAGGTAGGAAGAAATCAATGTCTCAGACATTCTCCTTTCAGAAATGCAATAGAGGGCAGGTAACATTCATAAACAAGATGTAGCTACAGTGCTAAAAATGGTCTTGTGACATGATGCAACCTGACCTACGGAGAGGGACACAGTACACAAGGCACAGAAGGCAGCTAGTGGTTTGTAACCAGCTTCTTCCTCTCCCCACTTCTTCAAATCCTGCCCTAGTTCCCCATCTAGTAGAAGGCTTGTAGAACAGACTGCTACATTCTCACTTATCAGCAAAATCTGAAATTGTTTAATACACAGCTTACTGTGGAGTGGTCGTTCTCTAGTAATTTGGATTTGAAATGGAAAATCTATAAGTGATGATAGCAAGATCAGACAATAATGTTGCAGTCAGTCAACATAGCAGAACTGAAATGGTTTTTACACAGTAACATTGCTACATGCAGAAATTGAAGTTAATGAACAGCATTTTGGAACTGCAAACTATATTAACAATTTACAGGCAAATGTCTGTAATAAAACGACTAAATATGGCCTTATTACTGTTTCAGGTTGCTTCCCTTCCTCTGTTACAATCACTAGCCTTCATAGCAGAAAGTATTCCCTCTCCTTTAAGTTCTCTCCAAGAGACAGAAGTGACCCCAGTAGAGAATAGTCTCAACTGTTCCTAATGAGGTCTTTAAAACAACAAATGGCATTGTTATACTGATTTCACTGTAAACCAGCATTAACATCTTGTCCAAGAACAGGAGTTTTTTACTGGTGTCATATGTAAGTTACAACCAGCCTGGAAGGAACTAAAGACATCTTAAATAGTAGTGTTCTTTAAAATACATTTTATAATCTTAAACAATATAGTCGATTAGCTGATGAATCATAGAACCATCTATATGTTAATTTTCTTCATACTGGATTATATATCGTCCCATGACCTAGAAGCTTTTAATCCTGGAGTGGTTACTGATGACTCTTGATCATCCTTGAAGTCAACTCTCCACAAAGATCCTTACTAGATAACAGAAATGGATGTCCAAAGTCTATGCTGTAATGTAGTATAGTCTCAAAATATCACCTCAGTGATCAAAGCTGATCTAAACTGTAACAGAGACAAGTAAAAGCTCATTTCCTGAAGACAGTGCAGAATTTTCACACTGCAGCTGAGCATCCAATTTACTCTGGGTCTTTCAAGAAACCTCTGGAACAAACTAGAGAACATTTCATTACTCTTTCTTTCTTTTTAATCACTTCTTTCTCTTCTTTTCTGACCTCAGTTTACTGTCCTAATGTCTTTAAAAATTCCCTTGGCTTCTGTTAAGTTCTTCAAAAGGTTTATGTGCTTTCTTGCTAGGCAGTTTCTTCCAAGCTCCCATGGCTCTACTTTTGATAACACTGATACATTTCTCAGTGTGTTTCTTGGTCTACATTTCTTCTGGATCTCTGATTTTTTAATAGAAAATGGTGACTCATATGAAAGCTTGTTACCACTGGCACAGATTCACTGCAGAAAGCAATCAGCCCTGCTGCAGGATATGATCCTAGAATATTACAAGATCTCCAGTGTCTTTATGAGTACTAGTATATATAATTAAATCCTTTTGTACAGTCTTACAATGAAGTTCCAAGGACACTAAACATCAAATCTTTTTCTTAGTATCACAAAAAATGATTTTGTTCTGTAGATTTAAAATAATTCTACTTTTGCCATGAGTTTGCCATTTGGAGTTTTCTTATGTCTATTCCTTTCTTCACGTCTCAGTTAAACTGGTAAGAAAAAGGTAGTTAAAATATGGGCTCTGCTTAATTAAAAAGTCATGTTAGCCTTCCCATGATATTATCTTCTAAAAAATATGCCTTGAAACCAATGTATTTGGAACAGAAGAATAAACTGAACAAGACAGGGAAGACTAATAATGATGGACTGTTTTGATCCAATGGTGTGGTATATCAAAGTTCTGCTAGAACTGGAGATACTCAGATTCACTCCTGTTAGATACTGTAACCACTGCCAAATTCTTTTTAGAAAGGAAATCAAAGAAAAGAATACACAGGAAGCCCATATGACAAAATAACCAAATGATTTCTTGATTTTGATTCAATGTATGACAGCAGGCCACTTGTGCAGTAATACCAACGTATTTTTGAAATAACATCAGGATATCATGCTGGAACAAGTAATGGAAAGGTGTTCCTGTCCAAAAGAGCATTCATCCTATTACAAAGTGAGAAGATTGTTAAAGGAAATAATAGTTAAACACAGCTTAACCATCAGTGACTACAGAACTCCATATCCACCGTATATTCACCACCAAATTGTTTGTACCAATCATAATGTATTTGTATTTTGAAAAGAGATTACAAGAAGATTAATAGTGTTGTCTTCTAATTTTCTTACAGAGAGTGCTTTCTGTACATAAATATTGTGCTGGAAAAAAGTATAATAGTGTGTATGAGAAAATTTGACAAATGGGCAATCTAGGTGAACATGGTTGGCAAGGTGGCACTTGATAAGATTTAAATCTGTTGTGCTAAGGAAGCGTCTGCTGTGGAATGGCTCCCTCACTATGAGCTCCATTAATAACTTAGATTTGATGATGGCATGTGGTGTTACAAAAATATATTTGAATGTTCACTTAGTTGTGTGCCAGACTGTCACACAAATTAGAGTTGATTAATGTTGCCAGTGGGACAACTATAGATTTTCGAGTTGTCTCTGGTGATTCATCAGGTGCCCCACTTCAGTCTGCGACTTCTATAAAAGCAAGGCACTTACAACATGCTCACAACCTTAGCATTAATATCAGTGCTTCTGTAGCATAATAGTTTTTGTGGTGTTTTGGTTTGTTTTATTTTGTTTTGTTTTCTTTGTGGGCTTTCTGGGGGTTTGTGGGGTTTTTATTTGTATTTTTTTTTTATTGATTTTGTGGGATAGTATATTGCAAAGGTCACAGAAAAATCTAATCAACAGGAATAAATCCAAACGCTTCAAACATTGCTCTGTTCAGATTTGGACTGTCAGTTTAATAAGACAAGAGGTAATGGGCAGAAACTGATGCACAGCAAGTTCCCTCTGACTATGAGGAAGAACTATATTGTGCAGGTGACTGAGCACTGGAACATGTTGCACAGAGAAATTGTGGAACATCCCTCTTTGGAGATACTCAAGAACCACCTGGATGCAATCCTGTGCAATGTGCTCTAGGATGACCCTGCTCAAGCAGGGAGGTTGGACCACATGACCCACTGTGGTGCCTTCCAACCTTACCCACTCTGTGATTCTGTAAATATCAGAATGAGTTGTGTGAGTATTGAAATACTGCCAGAATAATTTTCCTGCACCATTATGGGTTGACTGAGAAAACCAGGTCACTACTGGGATGCTAATGACTCCTTGGAGAATAGATCTCAATGCTGAAAAGCTCTATGTATGAGATTTTGAAATGCGGAATCAGATGGTACATTTCAGGTTTCCTATCTATCACCTTAGAGCACACTACTGAAAGCAGCTTGCAGAAGGCAGAGAGCTTAAGACATGTTGAAATAATATTAACATGTAAATTCTTCTGAGTGATATTGCATCCCCATCCATAAAAGTTCAATTTCACTGGTTAGGTGTACACTTTATCAGGCCCCTTCTACCAATCTCTCAAATTATCTCAAATGAAAAAACTAGTCTTAACCTGTTTCAGGCAAACTTCATTGATACTAAAACAAATGCCTCATATTTATGCCAGTTTACAGCACTGGATATTAAGTAAAACTGTTGTGGAATACGCTGAATTGGGATAGATGACACATGGTTCTGCACTCTGTGTCCTGGAGAACTTTCCGCAATTGAAGACGATCATGGCAATCCCATAACAGAACACTATGCTCTGTGAACTTTATACGACTTTTTAAAAAAGGTTTACAGATTATTCAGACATTTGATGAGGTTTTAATGGCATCAGAAAGAACATGTGTAGCTTTAATTAGGTTTTAAATTCTGTTTATGGAATCACATTGACAAAAGAAAATTTTTAGGGTGAGAATATGTGTCCATGTTGCAGTCCACAGCTCAGAGTTGTCCGTTTCTTTGACGTACCAATAAAAGGGGCCCTTTTTATGATTAGATTCATTCCAGTTGACTTCAGTTATGACCACAAACCTAACTGAATAATTCAGGGCTTACCTAAAGCCAGAAAGGAATGGTTTATGACTACTTGAGTTTCCTAAAATCAGCTTTTGGCAGTGAAATTCCCTTACTGATCCTTCACAGTTCACTGGGAGTAATTGCCCCACCTGGGGTTTGTTGGCATTGAGGCACAAGTTCAGGAGGGCTGACTACATGCAGAATATCTTGCTTTTCTGACAATTGACCACCCTGGTTTTAATTTTTTTTTACCACACTCAAACTGCCTTCTGGCATTGTATATGTTTAAGGGTAAAACACAGAAGAGGTAAAGTAACACTTTCAGTCAAATTTGGCTTTTTTCCACCCCCTTCAATGTATCAGCTTTTAAAGGTAAATACGACTTCCAGATCTGGACTAACTTTAATAATTTATTCAGAAAATAAATTATTCACCTATATGTCTTTTTAACAACTATTTTATTTGTTTATTTATTAAGATTTTCTGTAATTTCTTACAATAAAGAAGATTAACTGGGGTGTGCAGCAGTCACAGTAACACAGGACACTGTGAGAAATCTCTCTGCCCCCTCCTTGGATATTTCGGATGTGGCTGACTGTAATGCAGGACTATTAGGCAGACTGAGTACTCATACTGTTTCTGTGAAATCAAGAGTAGAATTCATGTTCAGAACACTACACATATTTCATGGCATTGACTCACAGGGAAAGACTGGACACCATGTGCAAATATGCATAGGAAGAGATTCTGTACTCAGGGTGACCAGATCATGATTCTTCACACCACAAATCCTTAGATGTATTCCACAGACCAAGAAAGAAGGCTCACAAAGTCAATAGTCTTCAAAGACCATCTCTATTATGGTATTAGTGCTCCAGTTACACTAATATAGTGGCAGTATGTAAATGCCTTTCACAGCTCTGCTTGAAACTAGCAATGACCAGCATTTAATGGTGTTATCTCCTTTTCTACACCAGTATCAAATCATCTGGTGTCATGCAACAAATGAAAATGTGGCTGATTACATTCCCTGGGTCTGGACACTGAGAGTATCAATTCGTCATTTCTATCCTGTCTGCGACGTAGCAGGTTTCCGTCCAGTATAGAAAGGACCCTTTAAAAAGTCATCCAATATGTACAAAATAAAAATTGTCCAAGATGTTGGCTAAAGGCATGCTCTGCTAAGCCCATGATTTTACTGGTTTTATTATTTATTTTATTGCCTGACACTATATTAATATAATCCCTCCCCACTCCTTTTTCATTCCTGGAAAAGTCAGTAATAATCACATTCAGTGGAATTCTGTTGCAGGCCACTAGGTCAGAGTAAGGAGGGGGAGGAAGTCTGTTTTAAACAACCTGAGGATATCACAGAATCACAGAGTAGATGAGGCTGGAAATCACCTCTGGATATTGTGTAGTCCAGCTCTCCTGCCTAAGCAGGGTCAGGTAGAGCAGTTTTCTCAGGTTTTTGTCCACTCAGGTATTAAATTATCTCCAAGCATGGAAACTCCACAGCCCATCAGGGTAGCCTTTTTTACTGGTTACCAATACAGTAAAATATTTTATCTTTCATTCTAGCATATTCACATGCACCCATTGCTTTTTTTTCTTTTCACTAGACATCACAGAAGAGAGATTAACTTCAATTTCTTTACACCTTCTGTCAGATATTTATACACATGGGTAATATCTTCCTGAGTCTTTCCTTCTCCAAGCTGAATAGACCCATTTTTGTCATTCTCTCCGCTTATGGCAGGTGTTCCTTTATTCATCTTTATGGCCCTGGACTCTACTGCAATAAGACTGTGCCTTTCTTCTGCTGTGGAGCCCAGCACCAACCCCAAAGTTCCATATGTATTTCACCATGGTTGACTACAGAGGAAATATCAACTCTATTTGCTAGCAACCCCAATCCTAATGCAGTCCAGGGTGCTGCTGGCCTCTTTTGTAGCAAGGACAGATTGCTGGCTTGTATTTAACTTGCTCTTCACCACCAGGAGCACAAGATCATTACTGTTAAACTAGTCTTCAGCCCTTTGGCCACCATCCTGCACTGCTGCAAGGGCTTATTACTCCCTGAGTGGAAAACCTGGCATTTCCTCTTATTGAAGAGATTCCCATTTTATTTATTCTCAGTTGTGCTTGGAGGGTTTCAAGCTCCAAACAAGCCCTAAGCAGTCTGGTCTGACCCCAGAGCTGCTTTGGACAGGAGGTTGGACTACAAACCTCCTGACTTCCTGCCAGAGTTCTCTTGTGGTTCAAGTGAGAGGTGTTTTCTAACTCTAGGGGTTACAGTCAGTGTTGCAATTCATGACATAGCATAGTTTTCTAAGCACAAGGGTTGACTTGAAAACAGATGATATGTATGAGGAACATCTATGGAAAAAGAACAAGTTGTGCTAGGAGTACTCACTTTCCATTTGCTTCAGAATTCACCTGTGATATAACTCAATAGTAAATTCAAGAAGTGAACTTTGAGTACATTGTGCCTATTCTCTTGTTCACTCTCTTACTTATTGTAGTTTAATCTCTGTTGCGAATATTATTTCTTATAGCTTAAAGTAAAAATAGTAGCAATAAAAAAGTCTAAAACTGTGTTTCACCAGTGTCATACATTTGGCTTTACTACAGTGGATTAATAATTCTGCATAACTCTTCCCAAAATATGGGATTTGTATTGAAATATATTTTTTCTGGCCTTGGGGATTTTTTCCCCTGTTCATACCATGTGCCCAGAGAGATGTTTGTTACATTGAGATGATCTGTTGCAAACCATAATTTTTCACTCCATAAAATAGAGGGTACAGTGGTTACTGTGCTACTCTAAGATTTACAAGACTTCAACTCGCTTCAATGCTACACATGCAACTTAAGTAAGTGACTTGTCTGCTCTGTAGCTTGGTTTCCCATTTGTAGTACTGATATAGTCCCAGTTTTGTGTCTTTCAGGACTGGTGGCAACAGAAAGGTGTGACAGTAAAGAAAACCATTAAAGTATTTAAGGAGGAAAAATGCAAAAACCCTTGAGATTTTGTACTGTCATCAATCACTGACTTCTGGTGTCACGTGAAATTCCAACGAGTTCTATAACTTGTTTATAGCATTTGCAGGTGATGTATATGTAATTAAGGGAGTTTCTCACGTCACCTATAATTTACTGGGCTCACTGATTAGGATGGTAAGTTATAAAAATATTAATACCAACTCCTTCATGAAGTCACATGAAAGACTACTGTAGGAAACACTGACTCTTTTCTAGACATGTGGAAGACAGAGTCCATAAAAAACCCAGTGTTGTTCCAAAAGCAAGTTATCAGCAAAGATGTTTTCTTCCCTAAAACCTTGCTCATGTTCTTTTATGAGTCATTATTTCAGAACTGCATGTTTCTAGTTTAAAAAGCTCAATTACCTGGTTTGTATGATATAAGGAGCAACCATAAGCATGAAATTCCCTTTGACTGATTGAAAAGGCTGAAGAAGTGCAACTAAACCTATTCAGCTGAGACCAGTGTAACATCTGCTTTGTCTGCAAATTGTTTCCTTTAACAGTTTGTTTTAACGAGTTGGAGCTTCTCACTTCAGCTACTGGGGTTTTATTGTTGTTTTAGTTGTGGGAGGGAGGCATAGGCTGTGATGCTTTATCATCTGATGGTATCTTGCAGTTACTTTTTTCCTTTAAAACAAATATAAGTGGTCACATCTGTGTTATAAAAATTAACATATTTACAAGCAGTACTTATATAGTTATTTATCTATACATCTACACAGTTATTAAACCAAACAAATTTAAAAACAGTAGAAATGACACTTAAATATGTTAAGTGAGATTTTTTTACCCATCATAATATGTGAATAGCAACCCCTATTGAATGTTAAATATAGCTATGGAACAATTAAGAACCAAGTTGATGTCAGAATGAATCCCCTTTTCACTTCTTTACTTGCTTGATAAATTTTTTTTTTTCATACTGAGGGAAAAAATCATATAGGGAACAAAAAATGCTTTGTCTCACCCTAAACTATTACTTGCAAGTAGCTACAGTAACATGACTGAAGAGGAGGGAAAGTGCAAATTATGGATACTTTTAAGTTCGCTATGGGTCACCCAAAAAATAAAAATCTAGTGAATGCCCACAGGAAGAAAAATTAATCATAGCTGTTTGCAGTACAAACTCAAGGGAAATAATCACTGCAGAGTTTGCACACACCAAAATCATAAGGAGGAGATTTACTTTTTGAATAGTTCTCAGTCTGGTCTCAGGGTCTCTGTGACCATTAGCAGTTGGATTGAATTAAGAGGGAGCCTTCTGGTCTAGTTTCTGAAAGCAAACTTATCCACATGCTCTAAAATGACTTGTGATATCAAGGAAAACAGTGGTACTCAAAGGCCAACTCAGAGATTTGCTTGAAAATTACTTTCATGACCCTAACCTGAAATGCTGAAGTAGACAGACCCATAGTCTTCCTAAATTTTTAATCACAGAATGATGCTTGAAATGATTACTTCTATTAAACTAATAATCCATTCTAGAAGTTTCTCTCCTGAAACATTTTGTTATCTATCTACCTTCTTGTTAGAGAAGTCTCCAAGAAACAAATTTTAATGTGTTTCTTTTTCTGAATTTTTAGAATGTTCTCCTTTGATGCAGTTTAATAATTAGAATTATTAGAGCTCCTATACAATCTTTCAAAGACTATAGGCCAAGACCAATGTTTTCAAAATAGAATAGTTCCAAGGTGAGTTTAAAGATGTTCAAGTAAGTATATTGTCTACTGAAGGCATTGATTACAGTCAAAAACAGTCACACTTCTATTTTCACCCCTAATTTACCAAAAGAATTTGCATTGTGACTCTGTGTGAATAAGGATAGTATGAATCTGTTTTGTTCATGAGTAACATCCACAGCTTCTCTGGGCAATCTGTTCCAGTGTCTCATCATCCTCACAGTAAAGAATTTCTCTTAATATCTCATCTAAATCTACACTCAGTTTAAATAAATTAGCCCTCATCTTATTGCTACATGGCCTTGTAAAAATTCCCTCTACAGCTTTCTTTTCAGCGCCCTTTACATACTGGAAGGCTGCTTTAAGGTCTCCCTGGAACCTTCTCCAGGTTGAAGAGCACCAACTGTCTCAACCTGCCTTCATAGCAGACGTGCTTCGTACCTTTGTTCATCTTTGTGGCTCTCCTATGGACCAATTCCACATCCTTCTTATGTGGGGGTTGGGAGCTGGATGCAGCACTCCAGGTGGGGTGTCACCAGAGCAGAGAGAAAGGCACAATTATCACATCTGTCCCCGCCACTGGCCACGCTGCTTTTGATGCAGCCCGGGATACAGTTGTCTTTCAGGCCACAGGTGCACACTGCTGGCTCATATTGAGCTTCTCATCCACCAGCACCCACAAGTGCTTTTCCTCAGGGTTACTCTCAGTCCATTCTCAGTGCAGCCTATGTTTGTCTTTGTATTTGTGTACTATATAATGGTATATTTTCCAGTCCTTGCGTAGGTAAGTGGTTGCCAATCTACAACTGCTGTAAAATTACAGCAAAATACTTGGCTACAGCTGATCATATACTTAGAAAAAGAAGCTTAACTTGTTTCCCTAAGGCTTCTCCATAATGCACTATATTTGCACTGCTAGTCGAAAATTGTTCACTACTTCACTTGCAACACGATTACAATGCAACAGAAGATGTAGGCAACATGTTCATTGTTAGGTTATTTGAGCAAGTTAAATCAGCTACTGAGAATCAATTAGCAAATGTTACTATTAATACACTCAAATCTGACTGAAATTTTATATAAACAAACAAAACAGGAATGGAGGGTTTAGGGGACCAGGAAATCCTCTAAGGACATTGATCCTTGATGAGTTTCTTATAATTGTTCAACATTTAAGAGAGAGGTTAATAGACACAAATGTAGAATCTCATTCTGACTTTTGTGTTTGTGAAATGGACCCACTTTTACTTCTAGTTTTCTGAGGTAATGGACATCATTAATGACTTCCAGCAAAATGAAAAAACTAATATGTCCATTTCAAGTTGTTCAATGTATTTGCTTATTTTAAGACATACCAAGTGATCAGTTTTTCTTCCTTCTGGCCTATTCTCCATGTGGTAAAGCCATTTTATTGCTGCTGGCAAATGAAGCATATCTCATAGGGTTCACAGGAACAGTTCTGTCAAAGATGAAACTGGAATTAACTCCAGATCAGCTTATACCTTATGCATGGCATCATATTTAGAAATCAGGTATCAGTTTCAGTGTAAAGAAACAAATTGGATTACAAATTTTCCCATGATGTTGTTCAGTCAAGTGTAAAGTTTGATTTTTTACATTCATTATAACATATGTTTGCAAGTGTCACATATGGTTGGAAGTGTCAGCCAAAAGTCAAATGTCCACTCTTCTCTCACCTCAGATTCCAGTTTTCCTGATATTTTAATGATTTTATAGTCTCCCATTATGCTGTTGAAATATTTCTTCTTGGATTATAATACGCATGTTTATTTATATATGTGCAAAGTAAAATTTAATAAATTGTTAACATACAGATTCAGACTGACTTTGAAGTAAGGAACAAACCTGCATTTTTTCTATCTGCATCAGGAGTTTTCAGTGTTTATTTTAGTCTAATTTATTCAATAAAATCCAGCTTACAAATACTTTTAAACATTGAAGAGATGAAGAGTTAAAAATAGTTGTATGCAATTACTAAAAATAATCCTTATGAACTGTCACTGTCCTGAATATAATTACAGATTCAGATCCTGCAGGTATTTTATTCAATGTATTTGTGCTACCCTGCCTGAGGTGGTATGAATAATCTGTGAAATACACTACTTGGTGATATGGTGAGTCAACACTGTTAGTATTTAAAGCTACTATTTTCTAATTTTTTAAGGATGAATCTGTTGTCTAATTATTATTAGAATGTTTGAAAATTTTGTACAACTATATCCATGACATCTCTGAAAATTTAATCTACAACTCCCTTAAAACTAGTCAGGCTGTACTTTGTATATTGAATAAAAGAGGAATTTGGCACAATATTTTCAAAACTCTTCATCAATCTGGATCAACTTTTTGGCTGCATGCAAAGTAAGATTCTATCACCAAAGGGTGTTCTAAATGAGCTGTTACATTTGGCTGTTTAAATTGCTGTGAAAGCCTTCTTTCAAACTTAATAGGTTGTTTATGAACATGACAAGAAATGGAGCCCTTTATTCATAACTTTCTTCCTCTGTGCTCTCAGGAAAGTTTGTCAGATGATGAATAAAAGAAAGTACACTGCATGCTTAGTGAAAGGAGGAGTGACAAATCCTTGGAAAATGTGAAAACACAACCAAATATAGCACACGATACTTCCCTGTCTTCTCTGTGATATAATTACCATTTTTTACTTCTATATGACAGCATGTTTAAAAAAAGTGTTGACTTCATTTTCAAGTTGTCCCATTCTGTCTTGTGCACTAGTTCCCATAAGGCAAAAACTGCTTTGTTTTGATCCTGATTTTTTGGGGGGATCGTTTTTTTTATAACTCTAAGTGTTGAAATGTCATGGTACTTTCTTCATACAGAGTTCATTATTACTGGACTAAGGTCAGGAGCTATAGGTGAGAAAACATTCATAATTCTCATGGAATTCTAAAAGAATCTTTAATTTGGCTTTCTCTTGGATTCATGTTTTGCATAATTTGCTAGTAGCTGGTGGGGGTTTTTATAGAAAACTCTAGCTAAGGTGTTTTAGCTTTGGATGACTATGAATTCAGAATTTTTATGAAAAATATCCACTATAAAATTTGCTACAACCTTGATTTGGTACTATTGGCTTGTTTTATTTGAATGAGCCAAGAGCAGACCAGATGAGATATAGAATTCAGTGATAAATGTTAAAGTCTTAACATATATACGTTTAAATTTAATTTCCTTTGTACTCTTCTACATCATTAGATTTTTAACCCATAAGATAGGAATATCTAATTCCTGGAGTAATGTGGACTAAGACTGGTGATTCTACTCTCTCCAGCTCTGTCTCCCTCACTGGAGAAGCATTCTTCAGTGTTCATATTTTACAAAGTGGTGCAGGTATGAATTTTTCAGCTAAGTCTGAATATCTGCTCAGCTTCATCCTCTCACATAGCAGGCCCCCAATGCAGTTTCTTTAAAATTATCATTCTAACCAGTGTATTTAGCCCTTCTGAAGTTGTCAGCAACTGTATCTTTATCAGCATAAGACCAACACCTCATGATCCGACCATAGTCTGAGTATCACAATCATCACTCCTTAGAGTTTCCCTTTCAAGGAGTGACAAATCAGACTTCTCACTTGTCATGTTTTCTTAAATGAAGCATAGGCCATCTGAAGAATACTCTTTTTTAAGCAATACTTGGATGATGAGCTGTATTTTTAGCTATTGGTCTTTTTTCAACAGATCACATCACCTCTGGAAAATCTTCCAGCTATAGACAGCTGTGGGGAGAAAAAAGACAAAGACTGAAACAAAGGCAGAACTATTTCCCAATAACAACAGAGGTACATAGTCTGTGTCGACAGAGAATAAAAGGCTTTCTCAGAGAGGAATCTACAGGCTATAGACTTAAAAGCACAGTCTACTCAGGATGAGATTCAGGCATCAGATTGAGACATCAGGGAGTGAGTGATAGAATGAGGGGTAAAGGTTTTAAATCAAAAGAAGGTAGATTTAGATTCAACATTAGGAAGAAATTCTTCTCTATGTAGGAGTTGAGGTATCGGAACAGGTTGTTCAGAGAAGTTGTGGATGGCCCATTCCTGGTTGAAAGGGGCTTTGAGCAACCTGATCTAGTGAAAGATATCACTGGCCATGGCAAGGGTGTTGGAACTAGATGGTCTTCAAGGACCCATCCAACCCAAACCATTTCATGATTCCATAATTCTATGATCAGACATGACATATGTAACAGCTAGTTTCTCACTCAAGGGCTCCCTGAAGGGGTATGGCAGACCTGACCCAGGCAATCAATGTACCCAGAGACCTACAGAAGCCAGTCACAGGCTACGTGGGAGGCCCTCTATTATTCTCTATATTCCCTAGTCACTACTTTAGGTCTTGCAGAGCTTGTTTTATACTTGCCAGTGTTGGGTGGCTGCTTTGGTTCTCACAGGAAATTGAATTGTACCATTTTCTCTTCAATATCAGAGTAATTCCCCTAAATAAGCAGGGTACCACTCTCCAACTTTTTTAGCACAGCCAGCCAATTATTTTGATGCCATCTTTCAGAGGAAGTGTTTCAGAAAAATACTACTAATCCTCAGCAGATTTCCTCTTAGCAGTAGATAATGCTACCAATTTTTCAGTTAGACACAGAATTATGCCTGTTTTTAATGAGTCTCTGCTCCGAAAAAGTTTGGGAAGCAATCTACTGGGGTTTTCCTCCAAGGAATCTAATATTATTTTTGGATGATGTCAGCTTTTGATTGTGTTTAATCCATTCTGAACTCTACATGTATTTTTAAAAACCCTTCAGATTATTATAAACAAATAATTGCCCTGGAATATCTGGAGAGGTTTTAAGTGCAAAAAAAATTTAATATGTTTCTCTAATGAGATACCAAGTTAATATGAAAAGCCCAACAATAAGGATGCTCTAGAAGTCAATAACAAAGGGTGACTTGGCACCTAGCTGATGCTCCTTGCATGTCGGATATCTGATGTCTCTCATTATATAATCCATACCTGCTGCAACAGCAAGTTTTTCCATGTGTCATATTTTACAACTCATTTTGATTTTATTGTCCCTTGGGACTGTTAAACAAACATAGAGAACAGGGAAAACTTTCTGGCTGGTGCACTCAAAGTCTTCAGACACTTCAGAGGTTCCTTCACAGCCCATCTCACTTTACAGCAGCTATGGATGGAAACCAGAAATGCCTCTATAAACTCAACTGTAGGTAATGACTTCCATATGCTTAAATATCTTGAGGAATATTAGCTCATTAGTGAAGACACTTAAATAATGTGGTATCATATTCAAGTGAATACTTACCAGAAAGCTATGCCACATTTCAAGTAACACAATTATTTTCTATATCAGTAATAGAACAAAAAGCCGTGTAAACTATGATATGCATTCAAGCTTTTGCTTGATTAGCTAAGGGAAATATTTGTTCCTGGCTCATTGTCAACTCTGTGATTGTGTATCAAAAATGATAAGAAACTTTCACGGAAGGAAAGCTTTTGCCTGCTTGAAGATTACTTCATTTTGTTATACAGTAAGTACCTGTAGCTCCTGTTACACACAAGTTCCTTTGTTTTCAGCAAGCATTACTCTTAATTATTTGTCCCATCAGAAATCAAAAGCTATAATTTATAAAAAAGATAACATGTAAAATATGAATTCAGATGTGTAGTGATTTAGCATAAGTGTTTTTTGCTTTGTTCAGGGGATCAACGGAATAAGAAGGGCAACATGTCTACAGAGACCATGCTGACTGCAATATTTATCTTGAAAATGGAAGAACTTGAACTAGTCCAGAGTTGTTATTCTGAAGTCCAGTAAAAATCTCGAAACTGAGTCTATTTTTGCAGGTTTTGTTCTGGAGTATAGATCCAGCTGAGAGGGGGGTTACTGTTGCTTGGTTTAGTTTTGATTCTTCACTTAACTAGAATCAGATCAGACATTGTGGAAATATGCAGATGATGCATTCTCAGATGATTTTATAACTGTGGTGCAGCATGGACACCCAGGAGAAAACCATCCAGTGGTGTTCAGGGAAACATTCAGCGATGTTGAATGAAAATTTGAGACTGACTTAAAAAGAGAAAGATTTTTGCCTTTAAAACTGATTTTATCTAATCTCAAAAACCATTTTTGAACATCTTGATTTTTGCACCCTGACCTGCCCTATGTACCTGTACAGACACTCTGATTATCTGAGTCATGACTTCAAAGCCAAAGAACCTATCAAAGGTCTGCATGAATTCACCAACATCTACCATATAAGCACTATGAATATAAGTTCAGCATGATGCCTAAGGAGTTTTTGATTTTTTGATTTTTCTATTTTTATAGATTTTAGAAGTACTTGTAACTGTAGTAAAATGTAGATTTAGTGTGCTAGTATTTCTAGCAGCCTAAGTTCATTGTTCATTGTATCCTAACCCCTAGAACATATCAGTAGCTCAAATTCTTTTAGTTATTTAGTCTTTTTTAGACTGTCTTCAAGATAGAATGCTGATGACTATCAGAAAGGCCTGCAGAATGAGATATAAACACAGGGTAGAGTGACCCAGAAATTAGAACACTGGAAAACCTCCAAGAGCCCTTTGTGTGCTGAGGAAGAGAAGTGCTGAAGAACAGAGAGTCCCATCAACCCCAGACCCAATTCCTGCGGGGGTAGAACAGGGGTGAGACCAGGGGCAAGACGAGGCTGGACCAAGAGATGTGTAAACTTGGGATTGGGTTGACATTATTATAAAAACCATAGAAACCAGTGTTTGGGAGGTGCAAGTGCATGTCATCATGTATTCCTGTGGGCCATAATGGCCAACCTTCGCGAACGAAGATTTGGGAAGGGCTCACCCCACGTGGGTGTGCCCTCTGAGCCTGCGCAGTGGATTTTTTAGGTGAGGCACAGCATGTGCAGAACTGGCCCCACCGTTTAAGTCCTAAGGTTCATTTGCCATGGCCGAGCAAGCTTGGACAGTGACAGTGAAGTCCTTAGGACTGTCTACAGCACCTGGTACTAACCGGGGCTGACCCTGCTGAGCATCTGAGATCTGACGGGATCGGATGGCAGGGAGGCATTTAACTGCCCGGGACGGTCCCACTGAGACTCGAACTCGCGACCTTGGGAGTCGGAGACCGGAGTGCGTTCCACTATGCCATGGGACCGCCCCCTGTGGGCCATAGGCCTGATATTAAAGGACTTTCGCTTTTTATCTTATCCCACACTAACATGGCTCAGAGTCCTGCTTTGTTGGGGTCTTTCATGGCATCAAGCATGAAATGCATAATACCTGGTTTAAAATCAGAATGATAGATTTACATAATATATGAATATCCAGCCAGCTATAAAGTTTATATTGGGATTGATATTCTTTAATTCCACTCTCCTCTCAGTTTTCTCCCTTTCCTCTTTTATTCATGTTATTTGATCCTCAGCTAAGAATTTTCTGTTCCTTCATGTCTTCAGATAATTACAGAAGTTTAGTTGAAGACTGTGGTTGACAGAACATTACAGCTTAACCCTGTGCTCCCCTGACCAAATGTGTGTATTTGAGTTAGTTCACAATTATCTCAATGTAATTATTCATTACATACATCCATAAGAGGATATTTTTTTCTAAAAAAGTCTATAGTATTATTCACTATGTTCAAAAGAATATTTTGGACTCTGTCTTCCAAACTGAAAGTAAGAAAAGGCAAAATTGCTTCATATTAAAAAGCAAACAAACAAACAAAGAGCCTGCACTTTGAAAACTATTACTCTTCACACACCCATCTCTCCAACTATCCTAAGGGATTTTATCCCAAGTGATGTCTCTAACTATAATTTATGATATTTACCACTTTTAAAAATAACCTTTCCCATTCTTAGTATTTGATGAAGTTGAATGTATGTTTTTTCTGATAAGAGTATGATAAGAACAGAAGATTGCATGACACTATGAAATAGTTTAGAACTGTCAGAGGGTTTCTTTATGTGGACTGATGAAAACTTTGGAATAAAATATGATATATCACAGCGTAATGATTAAGGACAGCTTCATAATCAGTCACAAAGATAGAAAGTTGTCTTTTCACCGCAAAATTATTATTCAAATCAGTCCCTAATTTCTTTGGGGAGACAGTGGAGAGGGTTTCTCAAATTAATATATGAGAAAGTAGTAGTAGGCCAAATAAGGTCCTTATTTGGTTATTATTTTCAAAATATCATCATGTATTTCTCTAAACAAATAATCAGTGAAGTCAGCATGAAGCCAGGAAACATTACAAGTACCTTCAGTAGAGCACTAGCCAGTTAGATCAGTGATATGAACTCCTAAATGACAGTTGTCTCCTTGCTTTCACATAGGATGTGTGGTATGTTATCTGCTACATAGACAACATCACCATATTTCTCATTTACGTTTCTTAATGCAGAGAGAGTCCAATATAACTAGAGATTACAAATGGTTATAGCAACCCTATCTTCTCTTCATTATCCCAGGGGGAATTTCACCAATCAGGCTGATGACTGAAAAGTAAGTCACATGTGCTTTTTAAAGAGTAGATATGTAACTTATAGGTGAACTCTAATCTGACTGGAATCATTGCAAGGGAGCAAAACTGCTAAGGGACAGAAAAAGCAAGCTAATTGAAAACTTTGCTGTTCTGTTGTGTATCAGTACATTGTATTAGAACTGGAGTTACTATCATTTAAAAATGATTGAATATATTAGTCCATCACAGATTCAAAGTTTTCTCCCAAGAAACTGGAATAATCATGAAGGAAGTGCTATATTCTGTTTCTTATGTAGGGCTTCTGTTTCAGGTGAGGCCATGTGTATCAGTGAGCATGTTCACAGTTCCAGTCTGAGACAAAAAGACAGGGGAGTGGACATTTAAATGAACAGAGAAATCCAAAGTTAATTCTTGGACAAAGGAAAAGCACTACAACTTTAGATATCAGCATGCCTTTATATAAATGTTATATTAATACATGACACAGAGAAGGCATTTGTGGGAATAATCATATATGCTAAAAATTTCAAAGGCATTATTTTGGGGGTAATCCTAGTAGAAAATATTGAATAGCCACATCCCCCCCAGATGTTCTTGCCTTCCTCCAAAGCTGCATTGCAGAATGAATTAAGTGTTTGAGAACCCTTAGAATAAACAGAACTGTATTTTTTTAACAGAGTATGCAAGTTGGGTTTCAAGTTAACATTGGCTAATACTCTCCATGTCCTGGTAGAAATGGTGTCACCCCCTTTTAGAATACAGTCTTTTGTAAACATAAAAGAGGATGTTGTGTTCTAGGTAATTTTGGAACACTTGATTTTAACCTCTGACTTGTTACTCTCGCACCTTGAGTTGTTCTCAGTACTAAAACTACACTAAAAATCTCTAAATATATGATCTTTGCCCTTTAGAAGTAATTTTTAATTTTTTACCAATATTTGATTGCTCATTATTTTGACTAAATTCTTCACTATTTACATGGACCTTTATTGGAACCCATTTTACTTTGATTAGATTTTGTATAGCATATGTAAACAGATATAAGTGAAAAGATTGAAAAAAAGTCAGACCAGAACCCACTATCTTTCAACATCTCATCTGGAATTCCATAATGAGAAAACTGTTATTGACAATCTGTTCTTTCTACACCTCAACATTATTATATCATGCCAGCCACGTAGTTCATTTACCATAATCTTCCATACAAGTTCAAATTCTGTTCACGTCTAACTGAAATAACATACATAGCCTTTCTGAGAAATTATATACTTTAAGCTGTCTGATACGTCATTTTTGGAAACAAAGTTTTTTTTTTTTTAATAGAAAATCAATTGTAGGTCTCTCTCATTCAAAACAATTTCAAAAGTCCCTGAATCCCAACATAGAAGCTTTACATAAAAATCCTTAAAATTACTAGAGATGTAACACTGACATTGACAAAGAATCCAAGCCATTGTCATTACAAGCTGTCTTCTAAAGGTAAAACTTATTATTAAAAGTTAAAGAGAGACAAAGTGGTAATGTTTTCAGGGTATACCAAAAATCTGCATAAACTTTGAAAAATGAAAAGAAGTGTCTTTGAAAAATTTGAGGGAGGAAATTAATAATGCTGATGAACTGGAAAGGCAGAAGCCTGCTGTGCACCAGTTAAGAAATTTCTCATTTTAGGCAAACATATCCATGTAAAAGCCCATTTGCAAAAAGCAGCAGCCAGTCACTTCTGAGGAGTTGCAAAGTATGCTTAGAGTTGTGAGAAGTTGGCAGCTGAGCTGATAGGATTAGAAATGCAAATTTTTAGCTTTTTTTCCCTATTAGATTTTTATTTTTCCCGTTTCTATACTTAGACTTTCATTGGGCTGAGCCTCTGGTTACTGCTACTGTTACTTAATTCAATTTTTTGAAGACCATATGAGACTGGTATGATTGCCTACTCTCCTCCGGTACACCCGAGGACATCAGACTTCAGGTTATCCTGATAACCAAATGATAAACAAATAGCCAAATCATTCATTCTTGACACAACAATCCTGGATAAATTTCTGTGACAGTCTACATGAGTTTGAAAGAATGGTCCACCACACTCTTCAGTTCAGCACAGCACTTGCTGTCTCTGTAATAGAGACATGGTGGATCTATTTCACCACTTACACCCAGTTCCACCATAAACAAACCTGTTGATGCAGGTGATATTCTGCAGTAAGAACAGAATATCTTTCCTACATTTACAGTACACTTCAAGGGATGAAAATTGTCTTAAGTGCTATAGTCTTCCATTTTTATTGTTGCCATTTTTAATCTGCAATTTTAACTAATTATTTTATATTTAAAGTCAAAGTTCATTACTGAAGGACTTTGAGCAGGTTTGTGACAATTTAGCAAGAAGTCCTTCCATGACGTAAAAGAAAGAATGGACTTCACTTTTATTTGTCTTTTTTCCATTCTTGTTTAAAATTTTTGTTAGCTATCGTGTTGATAATAAACAATCCAGCTGCTGCATAATTTTAAAGAGCCAGGAAAATATGACTCTATTAGTAGTCAAACAGCTTCAGCAAGCACTATCCATAACCATAGTGTGTAGATGCAAAAAGTAGAAAATAGGGTAATTTCCTGACAAAGATAATTTTCAGCCTGTATCTTCCTTCCCCTCCCCCCCCTCAAATCTATAAATAATAGGGACAATTAAGACCAAGCTTTGATGTTCAGAAATGTCAGTATCTTAGCTGTTAAGACAGCTGATAGCTTAATGCCTTTGGCTTATTATCTTTAATTTCAGAAATGCTCATCTTCTCACTGTATAATGAGATTTCCCCCTCCATTAAAAATAATCCAAACTAGCAGTCTATTAATCTAAAGATAAAACTTTAGGTGAATAGGACATGATATAGAAAGTGCTATAATGTGTTGGGGATCAAAAGTCATTTCAGGAAAAGTTTCAGACAGAAATTAAGACCTCACGAACTATTCTATAGTATGAAAGCTATTATTTAAAAAGTGCTATTTTTTGCCCCTCCCATCATAAACTTAAAATTGCTTCATACTCTGAGAAGTATTATAGCAATTAGTCAAAATAGAACTAATACCATGTCATATAATTGCCAGCAAGTAGGGGATTGTAAGTGCTATCACCTGCAAGACACATGGAAAGATTGCAACGGAGGAAGGATGTGGGCTGGTTTGGTTCCAGTTTACTACATTCCCCCTTTAAAAACAATCAGGAAAAAAAGTGCTATCTTTTATGCTTTACATTTGTGAAATGAAATATGTATCTATTCTTATGGCCATATAAGATATAAATTAAGCTTTCTTAATGTAATTCTTTGTAACTGTTGGACTGTCAATACATACATTCTTTATTTTGCATCGTCTTGAGTACCTGACATATCATGACAAT